>PVIC010017500.1:0-22713 GCA_004025085.1 Thryonomys swinderianus
GCCGCGAACTCAGCAATCCTCCTGTCTCTGCCTCCCGAGTGCTGGGATGACAGGCGTGAGCCACCACGCCCGGCATTGTGGTATACGGTGTTGATTATTGGTGGGCGTGTCTCCACGCCCAGCATTATATGCGGTTACCGGGGATCGAACTCAGGTCCTTGCGCTTAAGAGGGAGGCGCCGGAACCACTGAGCTAACCCTCCGGCCCTCAGGCCTCCTTTTTTTAACAACACGCCTCACACCTATAGGTAGGGGTTCTCGAGAGACACACTTTGAGCTGCGTATTCACTTGCAGGAAATTTACCAGGAAGGGTCGTTAAGATTAAAACCACTCATAAAGTTAGGGAAATTTAACTGCAGTGGAGAAACAGCATCTGGGATTTGCTCCAGAGTTGGCACAAACTTAGGGCAAGAGTCTTATACTTCTGCTTTGACCAGATCCTGGGCGAAGGTTCCCCCTGGGAAGGGAGTGTGAGACACTGAGCGAAGCCATGAAGAGTTTTCTTTAAGCTCCGAGAAACACATTAGGAGAGACGCAGTTGGGAATGGACAGTTGCCTGCTGGGTAAAGGAAGGCTTTTATTTCAAGTGGGGCAGTAGTTTAGGGGGGCACACTGCCGCACCCACCACTGCGTCCCAAGGCTGATGTGTGTCAATCTGTTGGACTGACTGCTTCCCAGTGGTGGGGTACACATGGGGACTAATACCCTCTGTACGTATCTTTTCATCTTAAAAGGAATCTCTTGGACCAATGGGGAAGCCACATTTGGCAAATAAGCCACTGAGTAAGACTTCAAATGGTGGCTTTTGGGGAAACAGTGCAGGTGAGGAAAGTGGGTGTCTAGAGTAGAAGTCTGGGGTGGAAAGGTTCAAAAGGTGCCACACTCCTTACAAGGGGGTTTGGAAACAGTGAAAAACGACGCACTTCCCTCTTCAAAGAACCCACAGGTAGGACAATGGAAATGGACCAGGAAGCCAGTGTGACGGGTGGGTGTTATGGGAACTCTATGTCAAGGCGCTACGGGAACAGAGATTTCACCAGGGGCAGATCCAGTCGGTAGATCGAAAACTGAACCTTCTTACTACTTCTAATTTTGATATCATTTTAAGCTTCACAGAGAATTTACAAAAATAATTCAAGCATCACCAATTGCCCTTCACGGTGATTCTCAAAATCTTAGCGTCTCATTGCATTTGTGCTGTCCTTCCCTTCCCGCTCTCTCATTCTGGTTCTGCTGTTCTCTCTGATCATCTTATTTCGGGCCCACTTGAGAGCAAGTTGTAGATATGATGCCCACTAACTCCTAAACACTTCAGTACCTATCTCCTACCATCAGGGCCATTCTTTTACGGGACCCACAGCACAAATGTCACAATCTGAAAATTTCTATCAACGCAGTGCTATTATTTATTCTGCCAATGGTCTCAGTTAACACCCTTAATAGCCAAATACAATCCCGGCTCAGGCACTGCATCGAATCGTCACGTCTCTGCCCTCCTTTCATCTGAACAGCTCCAAAGTCTCTTTTATGCCATTGATATTTTCGAAGAGTGTAAGCCAATTATTTTGTAGATTTTTCTCAGTTTGTCTGACATTACTTTTGGTCAGATTCAGTTTTTTTTTTTTTTTTTCCTTGACAGAAAAATCCACAGAGGCGGTTTTTTTTCTTCCCTGTGCATCCTGTCGGGAGGCTCACGGTGCTGAATTTCTCAGTAATTGGTGCTGTTTACTTTGATCACTTGGGTAAGGCAGGTTCTGCCAAGTTTGTCCACTCTAGAGTTACTATGATGATGAAATGATTTGAGGTTTATGCAAAAATCCAGTTGCTTTTCAACTTTCATCAGCTATTTTAATATTTATTGATGCCTGTGGATACTTTCTCTGAAAGTTGGCATTTTAAGTCATATATACAGTACATATATATATATATATATGTATATATTTTTTTAACTTGAAAATTTTAACTTGAAAATTACTTTCAGGAAAATAAATCCTGGTAAATATTCACCAATACTAAAACAATCTGCATCACTTTGCACTACTGAAATTATGAGATCTAGAGGATTGAGACCATTGCTAATGACCACAAAGTTGGCCAGGAAAGGCACCTGTCTTAGTTACTTTCGACAAATTGAAGGAGAAAAGGTTTAGCTTGGCTTGCATTTTAGTCACTAGTTGGTGGGCTGGCAGAGGCTTGGAGGAGGAGAGCTTAGAGCGTGGCAGATGGGAAGCAGAGAGAACTCAGTGCGGGAGCTGGGGAGGGAGGTAAACCCTTCCAGGCCGACATCACCAAGGGCAGAACCCACCTCCTAACAGCAGGTCAGCTCTAAGCTCCTGTATTTAACTACTTTCCAAAGGTTCCATCTAAGGTCGGATGAGGTTTTTAAGGGGGACATCTACATATACATAACACTGGCCATTTATGGTGACCCTAGATGATAGCTTTAAATGACTGAACATGTTCTGTGTAGTTTAATATTCATACAAATATAATTTTCCTAAAATTTCATGGTTATAAGTCAATGACTCTTGAAATCATTAAAATAATACTATGGGACTACTATTTCTTGGTAAACACGTATGAATGGAAATGTAATGTTGTGACCCAGGTATCAAAATAATACAAATTTAACTTAAATCCACCTTTTTCTTTTTATAAATGAAGAGTAAGAGTTAGTTCAACACCCTGAATTTACTCAAAAGATTAGGTTAACAGATTCTCACTAAGATTTATGGCAAAGAACATTTTGACTTCTGGTCATTTTAACTTTTTAATCATGCCTTAATTATAGCACTTAGGAAAATTCATTTCTACCCTTTTCAGCGATGGTAAAGCCTGTTGAATAGTTGGAATGAATGAATGAAATACATAGCATGAGGTGACTCTGTAGATATTTTTTAAAGACTTCAATATCATTGCTATGGAAGCTTCCTGTGCCTGGTCATAGAGCATGGTAAACTTTTCTCCTCTTGGCAAATTGGTTGTATCTTTAGTTTCCCATTAACATCACTGGTGGAGAAACCAAAGGAGTAAATAATTGGGCTTCTTTGACTTGCTAACAGTAGCTTACTAACAACAGCCTAGGTAGGAAGAACACATCATCCTCTGTAACTAAAGTCTAAGGATGGGCTGTGTTTCAGGCATGGTGAGCTCAGGGGCTCAGTGTTCAGAGTTCTATGATCCTTCTTGGTTTTGTTCCGCATATGCTCTTTCATACACTGGGTAGTTAGATTCCCAGGACTGCCACAACAAACTGTCACAAACTAGGGGGCTTAACAGTGAGAGAAATTAGTTCTCTCAAAGTTCTGCAGAACAGAAGTCTGAAATGGAAGTAAGGACAACTGGTCTTTGCGAATTCTAGAGAAGAATCCCATCTCTTCCTAGATTTTGGCAACTGCCAAGAAATCCTTGGTGTATAGGCATCATTGTAGTTCCTTCCTCCGTCTCACCATCACCTCTGTGCATCTCCTGTTATTGTCAGAAGAACACCAGCCACTGGATTTAGGACTCAACATAATCCAGTATGATTTCTCTCTTAGTCACTTTTTTTTTTTTTGAGACAGGGTCTTGCTTTGTAGTTCAGGCTGGCCCTGAGCTCACTATGGAGCCCAGGCAAGCCTTGAACTCAGCAATCCTCCTGTCTCTGCCTCCCTGGGATTACAGGCGTGAGCCACCATGCCCGGCACTGTGGTATGTGGTATTGATTGCTGGTGGTCATGAGTCACCATGTCCAGCATTGTATGTGGTTACCAGGGATCAAACTCAGGACCTTGCACCTGCGAGGCAGGGGCCGGAACCACTGAGCTAAATCTCCGGCCCGTTTTAGTCACCTTTTTCATCTCTGGGACAAAATGCCCAACACTTCAGACTCAAAGGATGACAGCTCTATTTTGACTCCCAGTAATAAGCCCTGGTTCAGCTGATTCCCAGGTAGAAATAGCATGAAGGAGGGCTTGGCCCACACTACAGCTGCGCACAGCATGTCTCCAGGAAGCAGAGACAGCTGGAAGGACACAGGGAGTGGGTGAACTCTCTCAAGTCACGCTCCGGTACCTGCCTCTTTCACCTGTTCCTACCAGGTCCACCTCCTAACAGCACCCTCTGCTATGGGCCCCCTAACCGGGTTACCTTCCTTCAACTTCAATTTAGAATTTGAGACCTTTGGAGAGACATTCTAGTTCGAGACTGTAATAATTTCACCTTAATTAATGAAATCTGCAAAGATCCTATTTCCAAGTAAGGATACAGTCTGAGGTTTCAGATGATCACTTTGGGGGGCACACTATTCATTCTGCTACCCCGGGCAATGTGGCTGCTTATAGATTTGATTTGATTTGCACTCACCCAACTTTGCTGCTTTCTCCCAGTGTCAAGCTATCAACCCAGTGAAGTTTGTGTCTTGAATTCCTTAACTGACCACTTTTCATTTTGGGGTGCAAGACTGGGGAAGCTGAGAGAGCCTTGTAAAGGCCAGATGAATTTGAGGATTCCTATAGGGACTGGATGTGGAATGGAACAGCATGTGTGGTCACTTAGCATTAGTCACCACGTTGACCACAACTCCAAACTTGTTGTTAAAAACAAAACAAAACAAAACAAAAAAAACCCCTTATGCTGTGGGTAGTGGTTCCCAAGGCAGAAAGGTCTGTTCTCTCTCCTTAGTTGCAGAATTCCTCATTTTTACCCGGGTGCATGAGCATCAAAGGGACACCTGTCTCAAAGCCTTCTTTGTAGCTAGGTGAAGCCTTGTGTTCTGGTCCTTTTGCTGCAACAGAACAGTATAGACTGTAGAGCTTATAAAAACAGAAATTTAACTTTCACAATCTGGAGGCTGAGACGTCTAAAATCCAGGGCTCAGCGGATTTAATACCTCGTGTGGGCCTGTGTTTTGTTCATGAGAAAAATCACCTCTGAAAGGTCCAATTTCTTAAGAAATTCACTGTCAACATATGAATTTTGGGGGCTGTCAGTTCACGCATTATTTGACTAAGTTTTGCTCAGTGAAATGTTAAGTGGCTTTGTGTGCGCCGTCTAGGAAGTGACCCGAAAGTGAGAGGCTTACATTTACCATCTCACCAACTTCTCACCGGCCTCACAGGGCGATGGCTTCTTCTCAGTAGTTCTGGAGACACTGTGAGATACACTGGGCGAAGGACCCCCTCTGGGAGAGTGTGTGAGGACAGAGGGAGCAGCATCCTGGCACCAAAGGCATTGTGCCTACCCTGGGCTGTGGACTCTGAGCTCCTTGAGGGCATGGCAGAAATTCCCGTTTTCAGATTACTTTCAACCCAGATGGTCGTGTTTCTCAGGGTCCTACACAGTGCTGCTTCCCATGGTGTTGGCCGTGAGTGCATCTGACTTCCCAGGATGGCTCTACTTGTTGAGGCTTCTTGATTCCTTCAAACCTGGCTCAGGGGTCACATAACCTTGTCGAGAGCTTCCAGACAGTTTTTCCTCCCTGCACCTTTTACTCAGGCTGGGCTAAGTCATCACTTGTTCTCTCTCTCTCTCTCTCTCTCTCTCTCTCTCTCTCTCTCTCTCTCTCTGTCTTTAATCCCATAGCATCAGGGTTGTACATCCGCTTTGGCTTTATTAGGTATTGTAATACTGCATTTGCTTATTACCCTCAACGGTGAGCTCTTTGCTGTACGAATTGTTATTCATTCATCTGTCTGTCTCCAGCAACTGGTCCCGCCTGGAATTCAGTAGGTGCCAAAGTATTTGCTGGGTTGAACTGACTTCGTATCATGCAAAAATGCGACAAAACGCTTTACACATCCTTGCCCAGAAGGTCTACTTCCTGGCCTTCTGCTCCTGTGCTCCTTGGCAAAGTATTCCTCCTATCTCAGGCTAACACAATGTACTTGTACGTGGGGCTTGCCTGTTCTTAGAACTTTCTGGACGCTCTTTAGGGTTGAGAGGGTTTTCTTGCTGGGCTGCTAGATGAAAGGTAGGGAAAGAGAGAAAGCCTCACGGTCAGTGAAAAGCCACCAGGGCTGCCGGCCCACAGAGCTCCCTTCTCTTCTACCTGCTCATCTTCTTGAACTGGCTTCCAGCCTGAAGAGCTTTGAAGCTCAGAGGCAAGCTCCTTTCCCCACCCTTCTTCTCTCTTCTCCAATGAGTCTGTGAGGGGTGTCTGTTTCTGTTCAAAATGTTTCCTAAAGGTCTCTCTTCTTCTGTATTGTCTAGGCCAGATTTGAGATAGATTCCTCTTGAATTTCTGCCTCAAATCATCTTTGCTCTGATCCTCAGAAAGATCATTCCCACAGAAAGGTGAAAACATTATACTTTCTCAGAGGTCACTGTTGGTTCCTATTGCCACTCAGCTCAGCTCAGGTTCTTAGACCAGCCCTCAGGCTCCACGGACATGTGGTCTTAATCTCCTTGCTATGGTCTCAGTGGGAACCTCAAAAGTTCATGTGCTGGAAAGCTGGTCACAATGTGAGGGTGTTGGGAGCTTGTGGGGCCTGGAGGAGGTGGGGCAGAAACTCATTTCCTCCTGTGGGACCCAGACCACCAGGAGGCCAGCACTCATATGTTCAGGAGTAATGACTCAGCCACTACCCACTAGGAGCAGCCCCTCAAGGGTCCCACCACCTTTCCATACTGTTGCATTGAGGAATTAAATCTCAGTATGAATTCTGGTGGGAATAAACTGCTTTCAAACTATAGCAGCTTCTCTGCGGTTCTCTTTGCTTTCAGCGGACCCCTCTGTGACCACTTTAGTCTAGAGGGAGGTTCTAATAACTGACTTTCCATCAGGAGGATGTAGCAGTTTCTGTCCCTTCTCTGCAAAGAATCCCTTTTGTCTTCTTGTGACTCTACATTTTCCCCCATTCTTGTCTACAGAAGAGGGTTCTTTGTGGTATTTGCGAGTGACATGACCTTTCAGATGTCACAGAACAGTCCTGTTCTATTCTTCCTCCAGGGACTTAGTTATATTACAAAGAGGGGCCAAAAAAAGTGACTATTTTTAGAACAAAAAGAATTTGCCTCAAGCTGACTTTGAGTCTATCTACACCAGGAGGCAAAACAAATTTTTTAAAGCTAGCCTCTTTTTCAGGAAAGCCAAACCCTCAAACTTCAGAGAGTCTCCAAACTGCCCTGGGATCATGTGAAAGATGCAGGTTCTGATTGAGTAGACTGGGGAAGACACTGAGGTCCTGCGGCTCTAACAAGATCCAAGGTGGGAGAACCTCATGGCTTGTTCTCGGGCAAAACTTTGGAGTCTGAGATCTGGCTCTCCAACCAAGACCGTGGCCAAATTTATATCCCTAACGCTTAGCCTCAGTCACCTATAGATAGCGGGTGAGGGGCGAATGGTCACTGGATGGCTTAATATGTCACTCACCCTAATTGTAACACAGACAGGAAAGCCTTAGTGTCTGCCAGGAGCTGTGATGTAAATGCTCACGAGAACCGTACGAGGGACTTGTAATCATCAGTCCCTTTTGGCAGATGAGGAGACAAAGGCTCAAGGAGATTCAGTGATTGTGGGGCTAAACGTGTGTTTCATCCAAACTCTATGGAAAGGGAAACTGGTTCCCCTTCTGTATTCCTTGTCCAACCCCAGAGTAGCTCCTTGTGGATACTTGATAATTTCTCCCACTCTATTGATGAATTTCCTTATCTTTGTCAATGATATAATTTTTTTATGCAGAAAAGGTTATCATGTGGCTCTAACATATAGCTTTCTGAGTGATCAGGAGACAATACCCTCTAACAGGGGCGCTGAGTTGAGTGCCCTGAAGAAGCATCAGATTCTGAAGAATTTTTGAAATTATTTGCAGCATGGACCAGAAAGGGGAGACCGTTTTGCACATCTGATCAGAAAACTGCTAGATCTTTGCTGACCTGGCTTTTGACTGCGGATCCCCCAGGCACTGTCACTTCTGTCTTGTAGGCTCTATCTGACCCTGCACAAAGGCTTTGTCTCATGTCTGGCGAGGTCCTATTTACAACCGGTGATCACAAGGCTGGCTCTGTGCCTGGCACACAGAGGAACTATTAGAGTGCCGGTGGGACTGTTGCGCTTGGGAAGGGGTCTTTCTCTGGCAGCCTGTTTTCCGTGGAAAACGAAGATCTGTGCCCGGTGAAGATGGGTAAATGAGGTTGTCATATCCGACTCTGTCACTAGGCTGCGCTATCGGTCTGTGCTCTGGTCTCTCCTTTTCATCCGTTAGACTGTAATGCATTATTTAAAAGGATGATTGCTACCAAGAGTTAGACTTACTGGGTATAATGTCACACAAAATGATCCGTAATGAATGGGATAGGGCAGATAATTCGCTGCATCCCTTCTCCTTTGAACCTGTCTTCGCCTGGATGGTACCTGGAGGGCCGGCGGGGCTCCTCCCCGCCTCCGCTCGAAAAGATGAGCAGATTCATCGCCAAAGCCCACAGGTTGCCGAGGACTATTTCAAAGGGATATGCCTGCCTCGCTCCATATGCTTCATCGTGACGCTGATGGAAAATGATGCCCCTACCGCAAGCTGCACCTATTTCTAGTCTCAATTTTAGTTCGGCAGCATTAGATGGTGTAATTTACAAGCGTCGCCCCGAGGGTGCTCTGCGCGCCCGTGTTTCGGCACATGGGCAGCAGCAGGGGCGGGCGGAGGCCCGGCGAGGAGGGCGGCGCAGGAAAGCAGCCTGCGAGGGTGCCCCAGGCTTCCCCTGCCCGCCGCTGTCCTGCCCAGACAGAGCCTTCCTGCGCTCTCGGCCTGTGGCGCCTCTGGGTGGCAGCGTGCACAAAGGAAAGCCCGCCGGGGCCTGGGCAGGAGCTGGGGGTTCTAGCCAGTGCGGGTTCTGCCCGGAATCCTGTGGCTTTGGCTAAGTGACTTTCTGACCCATAGGCTTCCTTTTCTCCCCATAGGCCTGTTTGTGTGCTTACAATGCTGTTAGTGAACCCAGAGCCTTAGGCCTGCTAGGCAGGCGCTCTATCACTGCTACCTCCCAGGCCCAGGGCTCCTTATACACAGCGGGAGATAGAGGTTTGGGGAAACCCAGATGCTGGGTCTCTGTTTGGTGGACCTGGGCAGATTTCTTAACCTGTCTACGCCTGAAATGGTTTTTAAAACGCAAGGTTGGAGCACGGCTCAGTGGCACTTACCTGTAATCTCTACTACTTAGAGGGCTGAGGCAGGAGGATTTCACATTTCAGGCCAGCCTGAGCAACGATTGAGAACTTTTCCTAAAACAAACAAACAAACAAACAACAACAACAAAAACAATAATACTAATACTAATAAGAGCGTGGATGTAGTTCAGTAGCAGAGCCGGCAAGAGGTTCTGAGTTCTGACCTCAGTGTGCGAAATACGTATAACTACCTCCACAGCTGAGAGCAGGGACCAGCCTGGTGTGGTGCGTAACCCCCGTCTTAGTCTTAGCCTTGTCCTGCTTGGCTCTGGCTGCTGTAACAAAGCACCCGACATTGGTGATTTGTAAATAACAGAAAGTTATTCCCCGCAACCCTGGATGAGTCCACAGTCACGGGGCCGGCATGTGTTGGGGTTTTTACAGGCAGCGCTTCCCTCTGCGTCCGAGGCGGTGGAGTTTGAACAGCTTCCTCCTGCACTTTCTCTGGGACCTTGAGTCCCACTCCCCAGGGCTCTGCCCTCTTGGCTTCTTGACTCTTACAGGCACCACCCCCAGGGCGGTGACGCTGGCAACTAGGTTTCAGCGCTTGACTTTTGGGGAGACAGAGCATTCAGCTCACGGCGATGCTTAGGGTCTTTTCCATTCTGCGCCTCAACCACTTCTCCTGTGTTCTCCGGCGTCACATCCTTGACCTGGAAAATAATCAGGAAAATGAAAGAGTATGTAAGCAAAAATGAATGGGTAATTAGGGTGACCTGGATTGCTCATCTAGCATATTTATTCTGTATTCATCTGGGAGCCAGAAACACCCACATGTTCTTTTCCCTGTCTGCTGGTGAGTTACGACTGCAGTATGAACTCGACCCATCCCCCAGCCTTCTGTGACCCTCCCCCCAGGCAGTGTCAGGTTCCTTTGTACCTGTGCTTGCTCTCTGCCCCTCCAAATGCAAAGATTATGGTGTTCCCAAATTATTTTTGAATTTTCCCTGAATTTACCGTATATTGTAATTATGCATCTGTACCCATTTACCTGTAGAGAGGGTATATATAAAGAGACTTTCAATAATTACCCTACTTTTGGGCCTGTAACAGTACCTGACTCTTGATAATGACCTGAGAAGACCTGTTTGAATGAATGAACAGGTGAAGAGAGTAGATGGGAAAAAATGGGCGAGGCATAAATGATCCTTCTTCTGGTGTCTGGACAACAGATATCGAGGTCATACACTTGCGATCACAAGCTGTGGCACAGTCTTTTTTTTTTGGATATTGTATGTTCAAGTACAGACTTCATACTTTTATTTTCCTTGAAGGTTAAACTTTTGCTGTTTTTTTTTTATCTGCAAAGATGTTTTAAAACTCCCCTCTTGAAGCTTTAAAGATTTTTCTCCCAGCAGCTAGATACAGCTATATAAAATCCACCCACTTTACAAATGAAAATGATTGATACACATCAAAAAGGTTATCTGCATCGGATAATAAAACCTAGCTCCACTCTCTTTAAAAAGCTCACTTTGAGAATTCAACTGAAGAGGCAGGTTCTTTAGAAACTCAATAGTAGGGAATTGAAGAATGGTGAGAGTTGGTAGTGGGAAGGGAGAGTTACGTGCAGTAATGTTCCAGACAATTTGTAGAGGACACATCCTTTAATCCTCCCATAACCCAAGTGAATTCACAGCAGCCCCAGTGTTGCAGGGGTGGAATTTGAGGCTGGGTCTGTGAAGCATGGTGTCCTAAATCTTGCATGCCAGGTGGTGTTCCTGGCTCCGGGGATTTCTCTACCTGCTCCTCTTCTGTGTGGGCGCTTCATCATCATGCTGCTCAAAGGTAGGGCTGTGGGTTCATGCAGAAACTGTGCCACTGTGGTCACAGGCCCTTTCTGATCACTCCTTGCCCAAGGCTTTCCTCTGCTGTGCGCTGTCATTAAAATGGGGGCTTGCAACTCTGGCAGACGTGGGTTCAAATCTCACATCTTCCACTCATTAGCTGCATAGCTTTGGCTAAGTATCTGTTCTGGTTTCTTCATTGGTACAGTGGGGAGTATACTGTGTACTGTTACCCCCTTCGTAAGATTGCTTTGAAGATTTGCTGACACAATGAATATAAGGTTCTGAGAAATGTGCTTAGACAGAGAAGATGCTCAGTAAGTGCTAACTTGGTCACTGGGTGAGTTATTGAGAAGTTAAAGATGTTTTTACTTTTCTCCTTTTGTGATGGGCTCTTTCTAGACCCATTCTGGCCTTCATGTCACCATGCTGTGAATTTAAAACTTCCCTTTCTGCTAAGCACTTTAGTTCAGTCTTCTCCAAGTGGTCTTACTGGATATTTACATCGATGCTGGTTATGAATGTGAACAAAGCCTCTTAGAATAATATTGTGCAGAAACCCTATAACAGGTCCTCATGATACTGAATCTCTTCAGACAAAACATAAAGGAGCATTTTTCTTTTCTTAAAGAGAAGGAGAAGACTTCACATCTTTGTAGACTTGTCCCTTGGGCCCAGGTGGAAGTGACAGCAAATGGTGGCCCCACTCTTTCCAGATGGATCTGGAGTTTATAGGCTGATTCTCCAAAGGGCAAAGGGCAGGAATACAGTTCCGAAGAAGGAGCTGGAGATTCCTGAACTTGCAGCAAGACACATCCGGGGCAGGAAAGGCAACAAGGCCTTGAGATAGTACGTGGTGTGGCAGGTGCTGAGCAGACTGAAACTTTGCCCTCAGGCTTTGGGTCCCAGTGACGATCTCCATGTAGGTCTGCAGGGTGACGAGGGAGTGTGGTCCCCAACATCCTGTCAAGACCCAAGGCCTTGGCAAGAATGATGAGGACTTGGCATAAAACAGTAGTGACCCTTTCATGTATTTATTTTTATTTTTGTGGTGCTGGGGATCGAACCCAGAACCTTGTACATGTCAGCCAAATGCTCTAGCACTGGACTCCACTCTGAACACTTTTTCTTTGTTATTTTGAGATAGGGTCTCACTCAGCTGTCCAGGCCGGCCTCAAACTTGTGATCTTCCTGCCTGGATCTCCTGATTTGCAGAGGTTATAGATAGGCTCCATCATGCCTGGCACCTTTCCTATGTTTTGGATGGTAAAAACCTCATGCTATATGCATCATAGTATATGAGTTTAATAAAGTGAGAAGTAGAGGTTCAATAGCCAAGTTAAAATATTTCTTTGTCACTGCCTTGCACTGGGATAAGTGAATCAGTTTCCTCATCAGTCACATGGAGATACTAAGACTATCTTACCCACAGTGTTGTTGTGGAGATCAAATGAGTTAGAGTGTTTGGAACAGCATCTGGTATATATATATACTAAGTGCTCAGGAAAATGTTAAATACTTGTAGTGCCATGGTTTCCAGGGAGACGGGAAGCCTCCCCCATTCTGTTCACTTATTATCTGAGAATGGATTTATTGCCAATCTTGGCCGATGAGGCTGAGATGGACTCAGTTTGATTTAAAAATACACCAAGAGAGGACGTGGAGTGTTAGGAAAGCGTTTCCTGTGTTCTGCAGCTCTTCTCGTGATTACCGGTGGGCCAGGACCTGAGACTGTCTTGTGTGGTCACTACTTGGAAGAGCCCTGAGGCCGAAGGCTCTGTCCTCCCTGTCCTGTCCCAACTGTTGACTGGGACACCACGCTGTTAACATCTGCCACTGTCTTCCCTGCCGCCTTGGGAGGTAGATCTGTGGGTCTTTGCGTGTTACAAGTCCTAGTGCTAATCTTTGTGGGAAGAAGTCAGGGAGAACAGAGGCAGATACATGAGTAAGTTCTCAGAGTCTTACAAAGCCGTTTCTGTCGTGTCTTTAGTTTGTGGTTACTGACGCCCTTTCCCAGCTGCCCAGAGCCCTCCCCATGATTATTTTTCTCTTTCTCACTCTATCCTCAGCCACCTGAACTTCCCCGACTCTTGTGGGTCCAAGACAGCACCTTCAAGGTGTCTGAGCCATGGAGTGCGGACCCACGGCAGGGATTTTGCAGGGCAGCGGAGGGGAGGTGAAGGGACACACAGAGGGGAAACAAAGGCCGGGTGCATCCAGGAACACCCATGGCATCAACACAGAAGCACATTTGGCAGCTTGCTTATGCAGAGAGCTCTCGGTGTGCCATAACTTGAAACCAGGAGGAAGGGACAAAATATACGTGCCAGCTTCTTCTCGTACCCTCCTCTCGGTTCGCTCCGGGAGGACGGCTCTTCTGCACTTTCTGGATGTAGTACAGGTCATTCAGCAGTCAGCCCCTGTCTGCGCCATTCTCCACCCGAGTCCGGAAGTGACTGGAGATACAGAGCTCGGGGCCGCTCTGGCCACGACAGCGCTGGAGCTGCCGCAGAAGGTGGAAGATGCTGGGGGCAGCTGCCAGGGTCAGGGGCAGTGGCCACATGGCTCTCCTTTGTCTATGTGGCCGAGCTGCTCACAGGGGGAGGTGGTAGGTGACACTAATGCGGCTCTGGGCTTCTTTCCTCTCTAGTGGGTCTGAGGCGGGAGAGTCAGTGACCTAAGTTAACGCCATCTTGTGCCACTAGCATCCCGACACGTGTCCCCAGACCTCCCTGCACAGAGGAAGTCAGCAGTGGATGGAGCACTTAGAAGCTCACCTGCTTGACTTGAAAAAAATACTTCTCTTGTTATCCTCACTTCACCTGATGCTGGAAATGTAGGGGACACGCAGGGGAGTCCAGCGACGGCCCTCCCTCTGCGTCCTTCCCCATCTTCTGCCTCCTTGCCCTCAGTGTGGGCTGTTCACACCTGATGGTCAGATCAGGTCTCTTTCTGTCGTCCCCAGCCGCTGTCCTTTGGGAGCTGCCCTCACTGCAGGATGCCCGGAGCTGCCCGCACCGATGGCTTCGTTCCCCTGGTGTTAGTCCAAGATCCTGTCCGCTAGATGACAGCCTCCTTTTATGTGAGCCTTGGGCCGGAGGGTTCTCCACCGGGATAGCAAGATGCTCGTACATCAACCACCCCTGCTTTGCAAGTGTCAGGACTGCGTAGTGCTCTGAGGCCCTCTCCTCTTCTCTTTCCAGGAGAACAGAATGTTTCCTCTGACGAAAGTCTGTGTCTCTTACAGTTTCTGCTTTTCAGATGTCCCAGGCTGATGCACACGTCATGAGTATACATAGCTATTTTCCATCTCGGAATGACTGTGTTTTTCTGTTATTAAAATTGTTTCACATACTGGCATTTGATGTAGTTTTCTAAGGATTTATTGTTCAGTGTTTCCAAGTTGCCTAGTGTCCCAGATGCCCTTAGTCCATTTTATTTTCCTGCAGATTTCACTCCAGGAAGCCTCTGGCCCCTTGTCCAGAGAGAGTGCAGGTCTTTCGGGTTTGTGCGGTGCACAGTGGAGACTTCACATCTCGCCTCTGCCTGTTGTCTTTGCCCGTCTCTCTCAAGACTGATTTCCTTGTATTGCTTCAGCTCCAGCAGCTTCCTGAGAGATGATAACTTTTTGACTGAAAATATCTGCCATTTATTATAATCCTTCAGCTGAAAATAGTCCGATAATATCTGGATTCTAATTTTGTTGTACGTGACTTTTTTTCCTCTCTAGAGTTTGGAAGGGCCTTATAATAGCACGGGCCTCATTTCTTCACTGTGTTGGATATTCATGGCCTCTTTCAGTCTGAAGATTGAAAAATTATGGGAAGATGAACAGTGAAAAGCCACCTCCTTCCTAGTCCTGTCTGCCGGCCATGCTTTCTTTCTCTTCCAAAATGTACTCTGTATGTTTCACAGGTCAGCCAATATGCTTGGGCAACTTTGCATCCTGGCATTATGTTCAATACTCATAGCTCCTCGATCCATTAAAGTGTCTTTGAAAACATCCTCATAATAATATCACAGTATTTCTGCACACAGATGTACCCTGCTATTGACTGAACCAATTAGTTCCTGGGACGCTTCAGGCTGTGTCTGCTCCAAATAGCCTGCAGAACGACGTGATAAACATGTCTATAACATTCAGGGGCATCTCAAATTATTTCATTATATTTTGTTTCCCATGGTATGTTCACATATAGTGTCTCTGTTTAGCGGGCACAGTGGACATTTAAGTAGCACAGTGGACATGGCCTCCCACGGTTTGATGCTCCTGTTTCTCCCATCAGTGGTTGAGCAGAGGACCCAAACTTATGAGTAATGAAGTGTGAACACTGGGGGACATTTCGTTGTCCCTTGCCCACACACACTATAGGCGCTGCCTTCCTGCATGTTACTTTCTGCTAAACGAAGGCTTTCTAACTCATGCCGGATGACATCATCTCCAGGCACAGCTGTCCACAGAAACTCAAAGCTGTGAGCTTTGGAAGTCACGATTTTCCAGTCCTTCTTTGAGCTTCTAAAAGAAGCACAGCAAAAACTACATACCTTGTCCTTCTCCACAGCTCTGAGTCCTTAGTCCTCAGAAGGCTTCAGAATTGTGCTGTCAGCCAGGTCTGATGCTCCCAGGACAAGCACCGCTTTATCTGGGCTCATTGGATCCCTGCTGCAGCCCTGTGAGCTTTCGGAGTCAGGCCTGCTGCTCCTCTTGATGATTAAATGGTCTCAGAGGGCGTCAAGGTCACAGAGGGATTCCAGGGCACATCTGGGTCCTTATCCCTGGCTTTCTGTGCTAACTTACAGCTAATCCCACTTGACAACAACATTGAGCATTTCCAGAAGACATAAAGAACCTTCGAAGAATTGTACAGAGGCACTAGTAAAGAGGCTCAGGAGCTCCAGAGTTAGGAGGAAGCAGGTGTGGATCCTGAAGATACCACCCATTTTGAGTCTTGTGTTTTTCTTCTGCAGAAGAGAGAGGAATAACGCCACAATCCTTCTAGTGTTGCTATGAGTATTAAGATGTGCATGTAAAAGGATCTATCACAGTGTCTGGAATGCAGAAACTAGCCAAGTGCATGAACAGAGCTGTTGCATGAGAAATGAGTTCATGCAAGTGAAAAATCTGAAGCCAATTTCTTGGAATCGTGGGCTTCCTGGATAGAATGGACCTTTAGTATGGCCATCCAGACCCAGACCAGGAAAGGGACTCCTTGAAGGCAGAGCCCAAATTAGAACCAAGTGTTCATCTTCCTGTCTATCATTATTTATATGACACCACTGAGACCAGTGGACCATGATCTCCCATGCCCCTGTTGTGGTCAAACTCAATAGGCACAGTAGCCTCCTCCTCCGGGTTTTCTGCATGTAGCACTGACCCTCACGACCACATATTGTTCTTTCTATGTTCTCTCTGTCAAGCTTCCGTGACGTTGCATGCTTCTGCTTTGCATCCTTCCACACTGGTTGCTCAGTGGACTTTTTATTAGATTCCTCTTCATTTGGCCTCTGGAAATGCTGCTGTCTTCTTGGCTATAAGCACTTCTCATAAGCTTGTCCTTTCCTCATCCCACACTGGCTTCCCAATGATGTCATCTACATTTGTGCCCCTGTGGCCTTGCACCGGCTGCCCTGTAGCCTGCAGGGCTTTTTCTCTTAGTCCTTCCTATAATTGGTCTATGGCTCAAGTCTCAGCTCACCTGTCATTTCCCCCAGGACTCTGTTGAAAGTAGGCTCCATCGCCTCACTTTTTTTTTGGCAATACTGGGGATCGAACTCGGCTCCTTGTGTATCCAAGGTTGGCACGGTACCACTTGAGCTAAATCCTCAGCCCCCATTGCCTCACTTTTGTTATCTCCTCTGCAGTGCACTGCACACTTTGATCTTGCTAACTTATTTGATCACACTGATTTGTGGCCCCTCCCAGTAGAGTTAAAGTTGGCCTCATAGAAGCCTTACCTGTCCTCTTCAGCAGGGCAGACAGAGTCATTAGTTTTGGGTTCACCTCTGTGTATCTAACTCTATTATGGGTGACTCAAGCACTTCACCTCCAGATGTGATTATTCGCTGGCGCAGTCTCAGTGGAAAGCCTTGTCATCTGCCAGTGTGCCAAAGGCAGAAACGTGGGAGCACTTTCAGTTTTTAGTCCCAGTCATATACCAAGCCAATCATCCCAGCAGTGCTCCCACCTGGGGGGAGGCAGTACTCTCTTGCAGGAAGCCTTTGGAAGTTTTTTTTTTTAAATCAATTGTCAGAAAACCTGGGGAGTGAAACCAGCACTTGCTGGGCAGGAGTCACAGATACTGAGTGTTCCCCACCATGTGGGGTCATTCGATGCCCAAAGTCAGTAGTCCTCCTGTTGGGAGATCCTGAGAGAATCTAGCGCATTCGTATCTCTTGCACGGGTCCTAGTCTTACCACTTCATTGCTATGGCTATAATTCCATGCCTCTGAAAGAAGACCAATGCGTCTAGAGGATGACATTTGTCACATTGTCTTAGAATCATATAGCATCATTTCTGTCATGATTCATTGATGGAAGTGGTTATGAAAGTCTGCTTGAACTGAAGAGAAGAGAACATAGGGCATACTTCCTATAAAAGAGCATCATACTGTCAGAAAAACATATATGGAAAGCACAGGCTATCACATACCACTTGAATTTCTCTTGGTTTCTATGCCCCATGTTGTGTAGTAGTCTTTGTCTTGGTTGAGGGCTGCAGTTCCCTGTGCAGCCGCCAGATTACTTCCTTCTGGCTGCAGCACCCTTCTTTCCTCTTGACAAAGTCACTTCTGCAGGCTGTGAAGCTTCAGTGGGGCTGTTAAGGGTGGGCAAGAGCTTCAATATTGGCCAGGCAGTTTTTTTTTTTTTTTGAGACAGGGTCTCGCTCTGTAGTTCAGGCTGGCCCTGAGCTCACTATGTAGCCCAGGCAAGCCTGGAACTCAGCAATCCTCCTGCCTCTGCCTCCCGCATGCCGGCATTACAGCCATGAGCCACCATGCCCGGCATTGTGGTATGTGGTACTGACTACTGGTGGGCATGAGTCACCATGCCTGGTGCTGTTGTATGTGGTTAATGGGGATTGAACCAGGGACCTTGCACTTGCTAGGCAGGCGCTGGAACCACTGAACAAAATCTCTGGCTCCAGACAGGTTTATTTGTCTTGAGAATTTGAGTCTCGAGTGGAGGGTTCAAGGAAGCAAAACATGAAAACGGGAAACTGGAAACCAGGAAATAGTAAATGGGCTGGTACTGGAACTTTTAGCAGTGCCAAGCTCATAGGCTTGGGCAGGACTCCACCAAATAGTATGTGCAGAAACTGTCCCAGCAGGAAGAGATGCCTAGTCTAAGCCAGAGCCGCCTGTGGCAGATCAGAGACATGCCAGCTGGAAGCAGGCATTGGCTTGACCTGGAGGGCGTGAGGCGCCTGCAGACGAGCGAGGCCCTGGTGGGTGTTGGTGTGAGTCTTGGTGCACTTGCACCTTAAAGGAGGAGAGGACTGTTTGGTCCGTGGCTTTAGAGAGCTCAGTCCACGCACAGTCAGCTGGTTGGCTTTAAACTAGGAACAGCATGTGGAAGGGATTTGGAGGGGGAAAGCTGCTCAAACCATGGCAGCCAGGAAGGTAAGGAAAGAGGGGGAGGGGAAGGAGGGGGGAGAAAATAGACCTTTTCAGGTCATGGCCCTGTGGTCCACTTCCTCCAACTAGGTCCTACCTCCTAACAACACGGTCACATAGGGATTGATAGTACCTCGCGATCTGATCACCTCCCCAAATTCCCACATCTGAATACACAAGAATTTCAAGGGGATGATTTGGGGACCGTACCATAGTGATGGCCTTCCCCAGGAGTGGCCAAAGGGCAGCCTTTCCTGGGAAGCCTCTTGTCAGCTTCAGCCCCAGAAAGGGCTGCTCGAGGACGACAAGAAAGAATGAAACCACTTGCTTGTCTCCCACCGCTGCTGACTAGCACGGAGAAGAGAAGACCAGTTCCAGGGGCTGGTGTTCAGCAGCGAGGTCTCCGTGAGGAGGGAACACGCGGTAGAGACGGAGCACCAGGGGCCATCGGGAGAGAGATTTGGGGATTTGGGAGACTGTTTTGGTAAAGAACTTGGGCTGCTTTTTGGCAGAAAGAAATTTGGCACAGAAAAAGAGATCAAGACAGAGCTGGAATAGATAATAGCTATTTGTGTGTGTGTGTGTGTGCATATATCCTTTGCTAAATACTTCATTTTTTATGTCATTAAAATGACCCCCTGAAGAACCTGGTAGGGGCACAAGTTAGTAATATTTTATAGATTAGGAATCTGAAGCTTCCAGAGTTTGATGAATTCAATCAATGCCATGCAGTCCTATGTGGCTGAGCCTGGGGTCTTTGTACTTCCAAAACAGGTTTTACACTGTCTGGTTCATATTTCAGGTACCAGATTTTTCTTGCCTGTTTAAGAATCACTGCTGTCTTAACTTAGACTTTATCACTTTGGGTACTGGGGACATTGTATCTCAGCTAAATCTTTTTTTTTTATTTATTTTTTGAGACAGGATCTCACTTTGTAGTTCAGGCTGGCCCTGAGCTCACTATGTAGCTCAGGCAAGCCTTGAACTCAGCAATCCTCCTGCCTCTGCCTCCCAAGTGTTGGGATGACAGGCGTGAGCCACCACGCCCGGCAATCAGCTACATTTCATAACAATCCTATTACATTGCATTCTAACGCTTTTGGTAAGAAGTCAGACCCAGAAACTTGAAGTAACTCGTCTAATGTTGGGGGCTGGGAAGTGGTAGAATGATGATAAATAGTCTCTCTGATCCCAAAACTAGTGCTTGTTCCTCTGTACCTAGGGTTGACAAACCATATGGCATTGTTTTATTTATTTATTTATTTATTTTTGAGACAGGGTCTCGCTTTGTAGTCAGGCTGGCCCTGAGCTCACTATGTAGCCCAGGCAAGCCTGGAATTCAGCAATCCTCCTGTCTCTGACTCCCAAGTGCTGGGATTACAGATATGAGCCACCACGCCCGGCACTGTGGTATGTGGTACTGATTGCTGGTGGGCATGAGTCACCATGCCCAGTATTATTGTATGTGGTTACCTGGAATTGAACCAGGGACCTTGCTCTTGCTAGGTAGGCACTGGAACTACTGAGCTAAATCTCCGGCCCTATGTGGCATTCTTTTTCTTCTTTTTGTACGACTTCTGAATGAGCTCACTAAACATTTAAACAGTGTAATGCTTGTCTTTATATTTTTGAATGTTTGAAAAAAATCAAAAGAAGATACAAAAATGGTACTAGGTTAAATTTCACTGTGTATAAAGTTTTATTATAACACAGCCATGTTTGCTTCTGTATTGTCCATGATGTATCAGTCGGTGTGACAGAGGTGCCCACGGCCTGCAAAACCTAAAATACCTTTATCTGGTCCTTTCCAGAAGAAGCTTGCTGATCTCATCCTGCAGGAGGCAGGAGCTGAATGACTCTGAGTGCGGAGGACAGGAGCCGAGTCCTTGTGAATCTCTGGGCCAGCCGGGGGAGGGGACACTGTCCTTGTCTGTTGGACAGTGGTGTCTCGGAGCAGGATCTTACCCCAGAGAAGCTGTGGAGCAGAGCCCAGGTGGGCCAGTGCTGTGGTGCCAGCAGAGGCCCGTGCATGGGTGATACACAGAAGCAGCTGTCTGGGACCTGGGGACCTGGTCACCGTATGGGGAGGAAGGAGGAGCGAGACGACCCCGGGCTGGTGTAGACCTCTGTGAGTGTGTGAAGAGTGGAGGATGAGGTGGATCCAGGCTGGTGGCAGGCCACACCGCAGCAGCAGGGTGGGCAGGCATCACACTTCATCCTCAGAGGGAAGGCTGGAAACAGGCGTTTAGCCCAGGGGAGAGTGAGAGCTCTGGTCCCTGACTACAGACATCGTGCTGGGCCATGGCAGCCCACGCCGGGCTCAGCGCTAAAGCAGCCATGTTGGATCACAGGCAGTGCGGGGCAGGGGCACCTGGTGTCAGGCTCCACTTTCAGATGGCCTTGTGGACACACTGGCTGTGGACATTCCCTCCTTTCTGTGATGGGCTCGAGCGATGGGCCACAGCATGTTTCCTTCCACATCTGCGAGAGCTCAGGAAACGCTCCTGCCAGGGAGGAAAGCAGAACATTTAGGCTCTAGATGAAGTGAGTGACCAACATTTAACATGAGAAAAAAAAGAGGGAGAAGAGATTTTTGGAGTAGGAGGAGGAGCGTGGGGGGCACCTCTGTTCCGTTTAGCTTTCCTCAGCAGGGTGAGATGAGGGCACAGGCAAAGTTTGGGTCTAGAGCTGTGAACCCTGGTTCTTTCCCTTGGCAGAACCCAGAGGGAATGACAGAAAAGGAGGCAAGAATATGGGGCCGCGGGTCTCAGGATGCCGGGTCCCATGGTTCCTGAGCCCGTGTAACGCATGTGCAGCTACGGTGGGCTGGGAGCATGAGGACCTAGCACTGCCCTCCGTGCTGGGGCTGGAGCCCAGCGCCTGGCACAGACTAGGCAAACACTCTGCACTCAGCTATGTCCCCAGCTCGAGCAGGATACTGTTTAAACATCTGAATCTTTGGAACGAGAGTTACGTCTGCGATGTGCATAAAATGCTGAGTGTGGTCCCTCGACACGCTGGATACTTGGTGTTAGTTTTTTTCTCATTCCTTTTAAAAATCTTTATTGGTACCTTGTATATATACATCATGATCACACATGATTGGGAATTTGTACCCGTATATGACACAATGTAATTCTCATTTTTTCCTATTTCCCTACCCACCCACAACCTCCCCCCAAGACGTAGGCTTTGTTTCCCTTTTTTATTACCATCACATTTTTTCTTTACTTCTCTGCTCATGCCTCTGCCACATTTCCCTTTGAATATTTTCTATTTCACAATGTCTATCATACCTTCTAGAACTCATTAACATCTTCAGTTTCTCATACCAGAGAACAGACATGGTAAGTTTTTTCTTATTCTTATTTTTTCATCTCTTATCTTTTTCATCTCTCTCCCCTACTTCTTCATCTCTATCTACTATGAAGGACAAAGCTGCGTTTTCATTTTCAGTCTTCCTGGTGTTGTGACTTCTCCTAAATCAATGCCATCTGAGAACTTTCTAGGTACTCGGTTGTTTGGTAAACCTCAGGAGTGATGGAAATGAAGACATGGTTTCTCAGTAGACCAGGGATTCTGGAAACCAGACAGCATTGCTTTGTGCGACACGTGGGCCGCAGGGATAGGTCGCAGGTTCTAGAGTAGCGGCTGTTGGCAGAGTCTCCGGATCAGGGTTTGTGGAAAGAGGAAGGAGAAGCCAGAGGTCCCCAAGTGCAGTTTCTTCACTTTGTAAATTAGGAAAGATCCAAAGGGATGTGGAGCGGTCCAGAAACTTGTGTAAGGTCACACAGTAGGGTGTGAGGTGATCTGGGTGTGACATGCCTGGCTGGGTGGGTGCCTCCTTCCTCCTCTCTGTCCCACCCTCCCGACGCTGTGCCCTCCGTGACAGTGATGACTGCAAGGACACCCTCCCTAATAAAGAAGGACCATTTATACTGGCAAGGGTATAAGAGTAACCGTGCTCCCCAGAAGCAGAACTTGAGAATAATCATTTTGATATTTTCATTTGGAAGCATCCATAGTCTTTCCCCTCCCCTGACTAAAAACTTAATTATGATGATGGTAGAATCTAACATCTGTTGAACATACTGTGCATCAGTCACTGTGATAAGCACTTTATTGTAACCATCTCATGATCAGTGACTCTCCATTTATGGAACCAAACCTGCTTTC
>PVIC010017501.1:0-32664 GCA_004025085.1 Thryonomys swinderianus
GGTCCGCGTGCTGCTCACTCAGTTCGCCGGAAGCATGGCACGGTGGGCTCGGAGTTGCTCAGTCCGGTCCACCCGCTGCTCATTCCTCAGTCCGCTGGAAACACGGCACGGCGGCCCGGAGCTGCTGGGTCCGGTCCGTCCGCCGCAAGTTCCCCTGTCCGCTGGAAACACGGCACGGCGGCCCGGAGCTGCTGGGTCCGGTCCGTCCGCCGCAAGTTCCCCAGTCCGCTGGACTCACGGCACAGCGGGCCCAGAGCTGCTGGGTCCGGTCCGTCCGCCGCAAGTTCCCCGGTCCGCTGGACTCACGGCACAGCGGGCCCAGAGCTGCTGGGTCCGGTCCATCCGCCGCAAGTTCCCCAGTCCGCTGGGCTCAAGGCACGGCGGGCCCGGGGCTGCTGGGTCCGGTCCGTCCGCCGCAAGTTCCCCAGTCCGCTGGACTCACGGCACGGCAGGCCCGGGGCTCCATCACACCATTCTTAGAGAGATAATGAAAACATCCAGCCCCTCCATCATTTATTCAACGTTGCTCTTCAGGGTAGAGTATGTACGAGAGGAGGGAAGTTCTGTCATTTTTCCACTTTCTTCTTAAAGTTTTTTGCTCTTTACATAGTAAGGTATCCTTTCTGTCTTGTTATCACCCCAGACTAGCCCAGCAGGCCACTCTCCAATTTTCTTGCTAAGCAGTAAGTAAGCATTTCTAGAGTATAATGAATATATTGATTTTTCTTATAAAAACAGAAAGAGCCAGGCTCATGCCTGTAATCCCAGCACTAGGAGGCAGAGGCAGGAGGATTGCTGAGTTTGAAGCTTCCCTGAGCTGCATAGTGAATAGCCTGAACTACAGAATGAGAGCCTGACTCAAAAGGGGGGCAGGAATTTAGCTCAAGTGGTACAGTGCCTACTTTGGAAGCACAATGGCCAGAGTTCAATCCCTGGTACTAAATAAATAAATAAATAAATAAATAAATAAATAAATAAATAAATAAATTCTGGTTTTCCTCCACTAAACTCTATGTTGCCATGTACCTTAGAAGTGTAATAAACACAAACACATGCTAGTTAAGTGCCTCACATAGGAATGAATACTGTTCACATCTAAATGATCCATGTAGAATTTTTAAGAGATTCTTTTGATTCATATGTACATAGACATGTACCACATTCCTCTTTTAATAAAACAAAGTCTTTATTCATAACATTCTTCACAATCTCATTTATAAAATCTCTCCTATGTTTCCCTTGGTAATATGATTTTTATGAACACTCAAGAAAGTTTTTCTGCTTTTCACATTTGCTTGTTGATTCAAAATCCCAGTTTCAGATTTTCCATCAACAAAAATAGTGAACAAATAAGAAATAACCTCTTCCTCATAGTATGGCTATGAGGATTAAATGCAGCTATATATTCAAGAGCAGATTTACTCAAAAATGCCAATCAGAAATTCCCAAGGCCCAATAAACCTCTCCTGCCTTTTTCTCTTTCTCTTTTCATTCTAGCTACAAAAGGAAATGCCATCTATTCTGCAACTGTTTTATCAAAAAAAGATGAGATTCTCCATTTAAGCACAAACTTTCTCTAGCTAGGAAAATAACCAAATGTACACGATAGCATTAAACATAAACATCAATTGTATAAGTGGTGGGGACTTGTTGTCAGTCCAATAAATAATAAAAGAATGCAAGTTTAACAGAGTTTAATTGGAAACTGTAGCACCTCCATCTGCTCTAACATCTTTCATTGAGTCGTGACTATTATTGCCTGAGGCAGATAAGCTTTTGCCTAATCTGAACAAAGTGAAGTGTGACATCAATTGTTACATTTGAACTCTTACCAGAATAGAAATTGTACAGCTAGTCATATTCTATATAACAGCTTTCAAGTCTTCTTTTTTCTATTTTAAGATTATTCGATCTGGAGAGTATTGGCGTGTTATTAAAAATACATTTTTCACAGCTTAATATATTCCCTGGACTTTATTTCATGTGAGAGGAAAGAGTGCAACCATACCAAGCTACTAAAAAGATATTGTTAGAGTCTATCTTTCCAGGTACAAGGTCAGACAAATCTGAAATTATTGTCTTAGTTTGGGAGAAGCATAACTTGCCATGAAAATATCAATTTTTCCAAGAACTGATATCCCAGGTTGAAAGTAAATTCAAAGGAAACAGAAAATGAGGCACCATTTAGAAAATAACATCACAAGCACAAAGTTCTAGCAGAAGGAACTATTATTTATATTTACCAAAAGTATAGACTCATGGAATTTAAGCGGAAGTCACAACTAACAAGTGAATGACAGATGTGTAGAGATTAAAACTTAGCTTTTTTTCCCCCATCATACATGGTTAATTCTACTGCTCCACTCTAGTTCATGAGTAATAGACTCAAAGGATGATCATTAGTATCAAATTAATAACAGCAGCTATGTGCTTTGCAAACTGAAGGACAGCAGTGTCCACCAGGCATTTGGACCCATCCAGTCCTTTTCTCCATCGGTGTAATGAAATGTGAACTTAAAATTGAAGGAAATTCTAAGAATCCCTTGGAGGGTTAAAATTCCATAGTGTATTTTAATTATACTTTTGCTTGTTTATAGTAGACAAGTAAGAAGCAGAGAGAGAGCCACATGCCTTGGGAGCTCGCTCACCTCTTCTCTGCCCTTCCACCTTTACTGTCAGATTTTCTTATAGATACCTGCAGATATGGATGTTCATACAACAATCTTCCCAGAAAATGAAGAGAATGTGAAGAAGAAAGTGTTTAAAGTCCTCAAGGAGAAAGGAAACTGTGTTTCATACTTTAGGGCCCTGACCTCAAAATTCTTTCAAAATTGCAATGAGGTTATTATTTACTTGGTTTATAAGCTCCTAAAAGGCAGAGGTGTTACCTTATGAGTTCTTTGCATTCCCAGCAAGTAGCACAGCAAGTAAAACTTAATAAATGTTTACTCTTAAAAGAGAACACACACACACACACACACACACACACACACGTGAGAGGCAAGGTAAGAGGATGCATTGTGGTAAGCTCCAGTCCCCCATGAGTCCCAAAGCAAAAGGATTAACAAACAAAAAAATTGGAACTTTGAGGAAAAGGCTGAGCTCAGGCTCCATGCTTGCTACTCTGACCAGCATCAACAGAAGGCAGCCCAAAACCCCAAGCTCGCTGCATCTTTATTTGGTACCAAGCCTTCACATCCAAGATCCTAGCATGCATAAACCAGGACAGATATCCACAATAATCCCTGTAGTTAAAGATCCTCTAGGGCAGGGCAGATGTCTGCCAATAATTCTAGTGCAATAATTGTCGTAGTAGAAGATCCTGCAGGGCAAGGCAAGCATCCACAAATCCAACTAAGTAAGTCCTAAATCCCAGTAAATTGCCTTTGATCCCTCCCCCTATCACCACCACACAATGACTGATAGTGAATTCCCTGCACCAAAAGAATTTTTCGTGCAACTCTGCTGATAACTGAGGCAACGATGGTGAGTTTCCAAAGCAGAATAAAAATTCCAGATTTTAAAAAAGAAACATGAAGAAAATTAAAATTCTAACTAAGAGGCCATTAGGTATGGAGAAACCAGAAAATTGTGATGTCACCAAAAGCAAGGGAATTTGCTTAGGAGGAAAATAGCATGGAATTTGACAGTAAGATCCGATAAGATATGTAAGGAAGGCACCAAATACATTAGACAATAGAAGTATATTAATTTCAACAACAATAAAAAAGTGGTTATCTTTTAATATAGCTATAATATATGGAAATATCATGTAATACATCTAGATCATCACATATCTGATTTACATGAAAAATCAAGTGGCCATAATTCATTCACTGTAAGTACAAACAAAGCATTTATTATGCAGCACTCTCCTATATACTAGGAAAGAGATATGTTATAGATCTGAGCTCAAAGTGAGTGAATTTAAATCTTCCACTATAGGACTAAGATACCTATAGTTTAGGTATTTCAAAGACAATTTTAATGCACATCATAGTTTTAAAGTATTTTCATATCATTATTTAAATAACCATAATAAAAGACAAATCCATGGTTTCCATTTTTATTTCATGAAAAGGGTGAACTAAGATTATTTAAAAATTCTCAGAACCAAATCCAAGAAATACTGGGCAGAACCCTGCAAAAGGATTAAAAAGACCTTGGTTATGTGGCAGAAGAAAAACCTAGATTGAAGAGAAGTCACAGTTTGTTATGTGACTAAAGAAAAATAGAAGAGCTGCAAAGAAGCCTTGATAAACAAGCATCTTCCACATGTGAAAACCAGGTAACTGCTGTAGGACAACAGACTAAGGAAAGAAAGGTGTTAAAAATGAAAACATGGAGACTGGGAGGAGGCAAGCAAGGCTTGAATGATAGTGTGGGACAGAAAGGATCCAAGCACAAAAGCAAATTGCTTGTCTAACAATTCTCTCCAACAATAGCCCTCAAATTTTTCAATCAGAGCTGCCGTGTAGCAGGGATTGAAAACATAATCTTTGCATTCTGATGGTGGCAGAGTTCTTCAGTTCAATTGGTGATGATTCCAAAAATTAATCAACATATTAGAAGCTGTAGCAAATTTACTAGTATTTATCAGAGGAAAAAGAGATAAAATCAATCTAATTAAAACTATAACTACATTCAATTCAATTATGCAAAAGACTTTGAATGATAAGAATCTCATTTTAATCACATAACATAGGAAAGATATCCCATTATCTGAGCCACAGAATATGTAATATATTTCAAACTGCTGGGTATAATTTTCATACACTGTAGTACTACATAGAATAAAATATGTAGAATAAAATACTATAAAATCAAAAATACCTCTGAAAACTCAAATGTAAATAAAATGTTCTGGTCATACAAATTAAAAGCAAATAATAAAATTATATCTTATACTAAAATTGTACCATTGTCTATATTAAATGTAAATAAGAAAAAATTCAATTGTGAACATTGTCACACTGGATTCAATAGCAAAGGAGCAACTGAGTACTGCTTACAAGAGACATGCTTTAAGTTTCTATATACCAATAGGAAGAAAAATCAAGGTAGACAAAAATCAAAAGGCAATGAGATAGCTATATTACTCTCTAAAATATCATGATAGAAATATTATAAAAGAAAAATTATTATATGGTGATAGAACATTAATTTATCAAAAAATAATAATTTGGTGATATGTATTTATATATTATATATGTGTCAAAAAACACAACTTCAAAATATATAATGTATCAGTTGATGCTTCTCAGTGGACAAACCAGTGGCTCCACTGAACTATAAATTAAAGCTCATGCTAGGCATTTTATACTCATGGTATCCAGAGACTAGAAGAAGAGTCACACACTGTTCACAGTAATTAGCTATGATCAATGTGTTATGAGGACAAAGTAGAATCCTATAGGCAATTCACTTGGATGCCAATTGGTACCCTTTCACATCATGTAACTGTAAATAAACATTTGCAGGAACCCTGGAGGAAAAGTAATTATGAATGCCCAACACCCCCTCTCTGAAAGGAAGTTTGGGGTCACAGTATCTGGTAAGCTGCCAAAATCTAACAAAGTAGTATCTGAAAGTGAGGGAATTTCAGAATAGAGAGTAGAGATTAAAGGATAAAAGTGAATTTTAGCCTACTACTAACCACAGATACTAGAGCTGTAGTTTTCTTCCTTACTCTAAGTTTCACTCAAGACAAAAGGAATCATGTGCTGTAATTTCTAAAATTGTGTAGAGAAATAGATAAGGATGATGCAAGGAATAGATTGTGACACTTATGAAAACATTTTTCTAAATCTCTTACCCCAGTGATGATAAAAGTGCCAGCCACTATGCTCTGAGTACATCACGCATCCTGACCAAAAGCATGCTTCCTGCAAGAAAACTCTTCACCACAAGTTCTATAATAGAAACACTTAGGCTGCCCATTCCTGTGGAGTTGTGGGTCATATGATAGATTATTTTGTCATCAAGCTTTTCTATTTATCTTGCCAAAACAATGACAAAATTAATTGCAACCTAAAACTATCTTTGTTATCTTTCCTGCACTCTCTATCACAGGTATTAACATATATTACAATCAAATGGCTCTTCTAAATTCATACATCTCCTTTGTCATTTTTTTCTAGCAGAGAATTCTACAGTCTTTTATATGATCAATTCCATCTGGCCATCTGTTTCACAGAAAATTCAGACGAATTTTTAATGTTTAAATAATATTTATAAAATTTTGTTGAACTAAATTGAATCATAGTTTTGAAAATTTTTTAATTTGAACCTTTATTGGTAAATTATGTATACACATCATGATCAAACACAATATTGAGAATTTGTACTAGCATATGACACAATTTAATTCTCATTTTTTCCATTCCCCCACACACCCTATAACCCCCCACCCCCATCCAATGGGTAGTAAATATAGTGTACAATGTTTCACCTGAATCACAATTTTTTTTTTGAGACAAGGTCTCACTTTGTAGATCAGGCTGGCCCTGAGCTAGGCAAGCCTCAAACTCAGCAATCCTCCTGCCTCTACCTGCTGAGTGCTGGGATAATAGGCGTGAGCCAGCACACCCGGCATTGTGGTATGTGATACTGATTGCTGGGGGGCCTGAGTCACCAGGCCAGGTACTGTTGTATGTGATTACAGGGCATGGGATCAGAAACCTTGCGCTTACTAGGCAGGCACCAGAATCATTGAGCTAAATCTCCGACCCCCATGAATCACAATTTTGAAGTTTTTGGTACCATAAAACTTAGACTAAAATTAAATTGATTTAATTCATTAAATTAAATCAAATATCTAATCGTTGGATACTTAAATGATTTCTAAGAAGGATCAAGTACTGAAAGGTTGATCACTAATAGAAATTTTAAACTTTTATGCATTCCCATACTGCTAAGTATGAAGTAGTAGCTTTGTTTCTTCCTTTAGTTTACTGGTACATTTTAGGTATATTTTATTATGAGATTCATCATTGAGAATCTGCACCTGTACATGATATAACTTGATTTTCATTTTTCCCATCCCCCTGCCCTCGCTACAACTCTTCTACCCACTATATGCATAAGCTTTGCTTCTATTTTTTCCTTATCATTTTTTTCTTTCCTATCTTTGCATTCCCCTGCCCCCCATTTCCTTTCCCCTTTGAACATTTCTTCCCATTTCACAAAACCTATTTTACATTTTGAACCTCATTTAAACCTTCAGTTTCTTCCAGTACAGAAATGATAAGGTATTTACACATGTGGGTTTTCTTTATTTCATTTATGAGTATGACCTCAAGATGCATCCATTTAGCTATAAATGCCTCAAGTTTATCTTTCCTTATGGCCATGTTGAACTCCATTTTATATTTTAAAAACACATATCTTCTTTATCCAGTCACCAGTTGATGAGCTTTTGGGCTATTTCCAAGATTTAGCTTTTACAAACTGTGCTGCTATACACATGGGTGCACATATATCACTGTGGTATGACACTTCTAGTTCTCCCACAAATATACCCAACAGAGAATTAGTATGGTTAAATGGGACTTGTAATCCTGATTTTTTTTCAGGAATCTCCACAGTGGTTACACAAGTCTACATTCCTACCAACAGTGGAGAAGGGTTCCTTTTAACCCCAGCCATGCCAACATTGGTTGATGTCTTAATTATAGCCATTCATTCTTGACTGAGATGGTACCTCAGTGATGTTTTCATCTGTAAATAAAATGACCAGTGATGTTTAACATTTTTTCAAATATTTTTTTGCTGCTTTTACTTCATCTGAAAAAAAATGTCTCTGTACATTTTTGAATTAGTCTTTGAATTTGGGGGTCTGTTTTTAAGTTCTTTATATATTCTAGATAGTAGTCTTTGAGGAAGAGCTGGTAAAATTTTATTCTTACACTGTAGGTTGTCTTTTTGCTCTGTTGGTGGTTCTTACTGTGAAGCTTTTTAGTAAGATGAGATTCCAGTTGATAATTTGTTGTGATAGATTTTACACTACTGAGGTTTTGTTCATAAAGTCTTTTCCTTACACCAGTGTCTTCAAGAGTTCTACCTAACCTATCTTCAAACAATTTTAGTGTTTCTGTTTTAATATTTAGGTCTTTATTTACATTCTTCTTTTTTTAATTGAATTCTTTATTGGTACAATTTATATACATTTCACAATCAAACATAACCTTGGGGAATTTGTACCAATATATGACACAAGTTAATTCTCATTTTTACCCATATCCCTACCCACCCACATCTCCCCACGCCCTATATACATGCTTTTTTATTTTCTTTCAGAATCATATTTATTCCTTCCCCTCATTACATTTCCACACCAAATTTCCTTTGGATATTTCCCATTCTACAAAAACTGCTATACTTTCTAGAGCTCATTTGTACAGTCTTCTTAATAAGTGTACTTACTTAACATTTACAGAAGTTTCAATGGAGGTAAATTTTTCTCACAACAAAATTCATGCATTGAAACCCTAAATGTCATGTGGTCATACCAGGAAGTGAGGGAGGCCTTAAGGAGATAATTAGGACACAAAGGTGGATATTGGACTCTTAAAAATGATTCTTCAGAGAGTTATTTTATCCCATTCTGCTATATGAAGAATGAACAAAAGGTTAGTAGTCCATATGCTGAAAGAAGACCCTCACCTCACCAGAAAGTCAACCGGGCCGACACCCTGAATTTACTACCCTCCAAAACTGTTGGAAATAAACTTTTGATGTTTATACGCCACTAAGGCAATTACAACTTGTTATGGTATCATTAATTAGATAAACCTGAAGATATAAAAAAGTATGAGTGTCTACAGACTTTTTTTTCTTTTTTTATGAGCTTTGGGCTGCTAAAACTCTCCCATAGAACTGATAACTCTTAATCATGTATTTCCCAATTTCTTCTGTGAAATACAAGTATCAAAAACGTTAAATATATTAAAATTTTTATAATTTATTAGTACATTCTATATACATATCACAATTACACTGCACGTTGAGAATTTGTACCAGTATATGACATAATTTAATTCTCATTTTCCCCTTCCCCTATCCACCATACAACTCCCACCTCTATATACACAAGCTTTGTTTCCTTTTTTACTGTCAATTTTTTACTTTCCCCTCATTATTGACCCCTAAACCCCATTTTTCTCTGAATATTTACTATTTCCCAATATCAATCATGCATTCTAGAACACATTTACAACCTCAGTTTCTTATACCAGAAAAAAGATATGATATTTACACAACTGTAATCTATTTATTTCACTTATGAGGATGTCCTTAAGGAACATCCATTCAAGTATAAATGACTCAATCTCATCATTCTTTTTTTTTTTTGAGACAGGGTCTCACTTTATAGTTCAGGCTGGCCCTGAGCTCACTATGTAGCCCAGGCAAGCCTTGAACTCAGCAATCCTCCTGTCTCTGCCTCCCGAGTGCTGGGATTACAGGCGCGAGCCACCACGCCCGGCAATCTCATCATTCTTTATGGCAGAGTAATACATCATTTTATTTAAAACTACATCATCTTTATCCAGTATTTAAAAAATTAAAATATATGCCAGACATCTATTGAAGCTAAGAAACACTACTGAAAATATTTTAAAAGAAAATAAAAATAAATAGGAGTTATACTATGTTCATGGACCTCAAGATTAAATATTTATGCAAGTAATTTTCCTCAAATTGATCTATAAATTTTAGAAGATAATTTCATTTGTTAGTGCCCCAATATTTTGGCTTTTAGACTAGATTAAATGAAGCTATTTAGTACTATCCTAATTATGGCCTGGTGGCAGAACTGTAATACAGAGTTGGAATTTGCATCTTCTACAAGGAAGGATGCTTTTAGAGCCTCATGGATATGTCTGTACTACATAATTTTCAACTAATGTTCAGCATAGAGTCCCAAACTCAAATTTAACTACTTCAACCACTTTTAGATAATTCCAGTGGACTATGAAACACAAGAAAATATTCACTATCACACATTTCATTTATGTGATGTTCAAAAAGAGAAAAATTAATTTATGACAAATAATAGTGGTCTCTGTTTTAACAGGGAGCATTGACTGGAAAACAGCAAAATAAAACTTTCCAGGGTTACAAAATTATTTTATATTTTGCTCAGAGGTGAGGACCCAGATAATGGGAGTAGATACATAAAAAATTTCCAAGTTCCATTCTGTCCTTTCACCGATATAGCACTGCTTTGTTAACTGTAGTTTTGTGATGAACATTGATCTATGGAAATATGTTTACTAATTTTGTTTGTTTGGGAATTTTTTGTTTGTTTTTAAAATATGCTCTTACTATGTACTTCTCGCTGGATTTGAACTCATTATGTGACCCAGGCTGGCTTTGAACTCATGTAATCCTTCTGACTCAGCTTCCCCAATGCTAGGATTATAGGTGTGCACCAACATGCCCAGAAAATCCTCCAACTGTTAAAGTTGTTGGGGAAAAAAAAAAAGAAACAGTGCTTGTGTATATATGGGTGGGGAGGAGGTACAATGGATAAGGGAGGGGAAAAAATGAGAATTAAGTTGTGTCATATACAGGTACAAATTCTCAATGTGGAGTGTAATTGTGTATATATAATATACCAATTGTGTATATATAATATACCAATAAAAAGTCCTCTGTTTTCTTGTTTTTTTTTACTTTTAATTGCTATATATAATCTATACATTTTTATGAAGTACAAGTGATATTTTGACTACTACATACATTGGATATCAATCAATTCAGGACAAGTAAAATATGCATTACCTTAAAGATTTTTCATTTTGTTGTTGTATATTTAAATATTTAGAGATGCATTGTTGTTAATTATATTTATACTACTGTCCAATAGAACACCTAAATTTACTCCTGTTAAACAGTAACATGCATCCATTGACTTTTCTCTCTCTTCCAGTCCCTGGCTACTACTGTTCTAACCCAATCTTGGCACGTTCTAGGTAAGTCCTGTATAACTGAGCTTCATTTCTGACTCAAGGTCAATGTATAATTCTCATATTGATGCCTTATAAGATGTATAGTTTGCAAATATCCTCTCATGTTGGATCGGTTCAATTTTTACTCTATTTTGCCCTTTGCTATAGAGAAGGCTTTTGCTCAATGTAGCCCAATGTGTCAATTTTTACATTGATGTTTAGCATATTTTTAAAAAATTATCCATGCCAATGTCCTGAAACATTTGCCCTATACTTCCTTCTAGTAGTTTTACAGTTTCAAATCTTACATTTAAATCTTTACTATATTTAGTTGATACAATATTTATAACAAGTAAGAGAGGTCTAGTTTTATTCTTCTGCATATAAATACCCAGTTTTCCAAGCACCATTTATCAAAGAGATTGCCCTTTACTTATTACACATCTTTGGCTACTTTGTGAAAACTTAGCTGTAAATGCATAAAATTCTGTGTAGTCTGTATTCTGTTCCATTCATACCTGTGTCTGATTTTAACCAATACTATAATGGTTTAATTAGTATACATCCCATATACTTTGAGATGGAGACCTCCATCTTTGTTCTTCTTGTGCAAGATGACCTTGCTGTTTTGTGATAATGGATTTTTTCCTCTTTATTCAAACAACTGCACTGGTATTTTTCTTCAACTATTGAAATTACCATATTGTTTTTTGTACATATGTTAAATAATTTTGCATCCCAGGTATAGCTTCTATTTGTACACACATTTTTAATGCTCTGTTGAATTCACCTTTTTAGTATTTTTTGGAAATATTTGTGTCTATGTTCATCAGGGATATGAACCTCTGAGGTTTTCTTTGCCTTTAGGTTACCTGCAGTGTTCATGCTGTGTGGTATGTGTGCCATGATGCACTGTTTGTATCAGTGAAAGCTCTAAATGGTTCACCACTGCAGATATAGAATAAGCTGAATTTATAGAATGACTTTAGAAAATTACTTCAATTTTTTGAATACTTTTTTACACTTTTTTAAATTGTGATATAAGTACATTTTATATATACATCATGATCACACTCAACATTGAGAATATGTACCAGTATATAGTAAGACATAATTCTCATTTTTTCCCATTCCCCTACCCACCCTACAACCCTCCAGCCACTATATACATGAGTTTGTTTCACCTTTTTAATTGAATTCTTTATTGGTACAATTTATATACATCTCATAATCACAAATAACATTGGGGAATTTGTACCAGTATATGACACAAGTTAATTCTCATTTTTATCCATAGCCCTACCCACCCACACCTCCCCACCCCCTTTATACATACTCTTTTATTTTCTTTCTGAATTAGTTTCTCATACCAGAGAAGAGATGTGGTGTTTACACATTGGTGACCTATCTATTTCACTTATGAGTATATCCTCAAGGTACTTTGTTCTTTTATAAATGTTTAATGGAAATTATCAATGAAGCCATCATGTCTTGGGCCATTCTTTATAAAGACTTTGCATTACTGATTCAATCACATCACATATTACTTGTCCTTTAGGTTTTCCTAATTGTGGTTGTGTGTTAGTTTCTAATGAGTGTTTGTGTTTCTGTGGCATTATGCAGAGGCTCTGCAGCATTTCTGATTGTGTTGGAGCCCTTTCCCTCTCTCTTAATCTTAACTAGTCTAGATAAAGGTTTGTCAGTTTTGTCTTTAAAAATACCTCCATTGGGCAGGAGATTTAGCTCAGTGGTTCTGGTGCCTGCCTCTCAAGCACAAGGTCCTGAGTTCGATCCCGAAAACCACATACAATGCTGGGTGTGGTGGCTCACGCCTGTAATCCCAACACTCGGGAGGCAGAGACAGGAGGATTGCTGAGTTCAAGGCTTGCCTGGGCTACATAGTAAGCTCAGGGCCAGCCTGAACTACAAAGTGAGACCCTGTCTCAAAAAAAAAAAATACCTCCATCTTCTGAATTCTTGTTTCTATTTCATTTTTTTCTTAATTCTTTTTTGCTTGATCTTTATTTCCTTTTTAATTTATGTTGAATTTAGTTTCTTCTTCTATTCTAATTCCTTGAGCTGTTATTAGATTATCTCTAAAAATCTTTCTATTTTTCTCAATATATATATTTATGCTATGACCATCCCCTTTAGGAAAACATTTGCTATGTCCATTTCTTTTGGCATGTTACACTTCTATTTTCTGTTTAAATTAATGTATGTTTTATTTTTTCTTCCCTTTTTATTAGTATATGTTGTGATATTCATCATGGGGTATTATTACATGTACATGTCACATCTCATTGCTTTTTACTTCTCCTTCTGCTCTCTCCTACCATTTCCCTTCCCAGATCCCCTTCTATTTTTGTTAGACTCAAGAAATTTAGTAATTTCTCTTGGCTTTTTCCATGGCTCACTTGTTCAAAAACATATGTTTTAAATTCCGAGCTATATATTCAGTTTTCAGACTTACAGTTTCATTCTATTGTGGTTAGAAAAGAGAGATGTGGTTTTGACATTTTTTAATTCATCGAGGCTTTTTGTGCCCTAAAATATGATGATCTGTTTCAAAACTGTTCTGTATGCAATCAAGAAGAATGTGCAGGACGTAGTGTTTGATGGAATATGCCATAGATGACAGTTAGGCGCATTTTGTTTCACATAAGGTTTACATATCATGCTTCTTAGATATTTTTTTCCTGATTATATGATCTCTTCATTGATGAAACTTCATGCTATCCTGCAGTCTATTTTTCCCTTATGGTATGCTACTGGGTTTTTTTTTTTTTTCAGTATTGGGGATTGAATTTAGGCTCTTGTGCTTCCAAGGTAGGCGCAGTACCACTTGAGCTAAATCCCTGGCCTTACATTTTATATACACATCATGATCAAACTCAACATTAAGAATTTGTACCAATATATGACACGACTTAATTTGTCATGGCTCATATCTAGATGTTCCCCAAAGTCTCATGAGGTCATAGGTGAGGTTTCTCAGAGGCAGCTAGATCTAGAATGTGTGATGCTGAAGTCAGGAGTGTGTGATTACTAAATTAGCCCACTGATGGGTTTGGCATAGTTCTGGGTAGGATTAAGTGTGCTCCCCTAGCTGTGTGTGATACCCACCCTAAAGACAGGTAGGCTAAATAAAATTATGAGGGAGGGAAAGAGGGCTAGTGTGGTTGTTTGCTGCTTGTTTCTTGCTGCTGCTGCTGCTGCTGCTGCTGCTGCTGCTGCTGCTGCTGCTGCTGCTGCTGCTGCTGCTTTTCTGCTGCCTGCTCTGCAGTTCCCCTCTGCCCTGATATCCTGCCTGGGAAGCCAGCCGATTATGGACTAGAACCTGTAAGCTGAGAGCCAAAAAAGCAAAACTTTTCCTACCTTAGCTTTGAATGTTGCATATTTTTGTCTCAGCAACCAGAAAAGTGACTAAGGCAAATAGCATTCTAATGCTGAATCAATATGTTTATAACTGTTACATCCCCTTGCTCTGTTCACCTATTTGTCATTATGTAATGGTCTTGTTCAATATGCTTTGTAGTTTTTTACTTGCAATCTTTTTTATGTGAAAGAAGTATAGTCACTCCTCTTGTCTTTTGGCCTCCTTTGCATGGAATATTCTTCTCTATGCATTCATTTCCAGTCTGTATGTCCTTACTAATGAAGTGGGTCTCTAGAAGATACCATATAATTGTCTCTTACACGTCCATTCATTCTGCCACTCTATGAATCTAACCCACTTATATTCAAAGTACATACTGAGAGATGGGAATTTACATCTGCCATTTTATTGCTTAATTTTTAATTGTTTGAAGATTGTGTTCCTTGCCTCTTCTATTGTCTTTCATTCTAGTTTCCTTTCACAGTATGGTTTATTTGTAAATAGTGTAGGTTTTTGATTTATGTTTGAGAAGAAGCTCAGTAAAATCATAGCAGGTGATGTTTTAAAATAATAAACCAAAACTGAATGCAGAAGAAAAAAATAGTGCAGTATGGATTACCTCCATTGTTCCACTATAGTCTTTCAACATCATCTTTGGTGGGTTTTTTTATGGTTATAACTTTTTTAAATTGAATTCTTTATTGGTACATTTTATATACAGCTCACAATCACACTCAACATTGGGAAATTTGTACCAGTATATGACATGAGTTAATTCTCATTTTTACCCATATCCCTACCCACCCTACAACTCCCCACCCCCTACATACATATGCCTTTTCTTTTCAAATCATATTTATTTCTCCCCCTCATTAATTTCTGCTTACCACTTTCCCTTTGATTGTTTCCTATTTCACAAAATCCTATCATACATTCTAGAACTCATTTACATCTACATGTTCTATTACCAGAGAAAAGATATATAGATATATAGATACAGATATATACATATCTGTGACCTATTTATTTCACTTATTAGTGTGCCCTCAAGGTATGTCCCTTTGAGTATAAATGACTCAAACTTATTGTTCTTTATGGCAGAGTAATACTCCATTTTATTTTTTAAAATCTTCTTTATCCAGTCACCAGTTGATGGGCTTTCAGGTTGTTTCCAAGATTTAGCTATCACAAACTGAGCTGCTATGAACATGGGTGCCCTTTTTATCATCTTGAAAAAGTTGATAGTCTTTTGTTCACTATCACTTTGAATTTGAAGATCAACTTAGACAAAATTGACATCTTAATATTTAATTTTGAGCTACAAACACATGACTTCATTTAAATTTTTTCTTAAAATATTTTGTAGCATCTAGTGAACATATCTGACACATTTTATTGTATTTATATAGTTGCTGTCTTATAGTATTTTGAATATTTGTTACTGATATGAAGATGAAGTGTATTTTGCCTTTTACTTGGGGAGACCGCCAAATATCACCTAGTCATTCTAAAGGTATTTTTGTGAATTATTAGCTTTTCTCTATGTATTCAAATTATATCTTTATAATGCTTGCTTTGCATTTTAATATTTATATTTAATTTATTTTGCACTATAGGACTATTAAGGCCATGAGATGACTCTAAAGAGAAGAGATAATGTGGGTTCCTAATAGTATTTAGGGGTGGGGACATTGGAAGATGATTAGAATAAATACGGTCTTTGGGAGCAGAGAACCCATGATTGAATCATGGTAGACTTATGAGAAGAGGGAAGTCATAACTACTACACATAAATGTGTTTTTCCTGTCTCTTGCCATGTGATATACTGTATCATTTCAGGACTCCATGAGTAAAACTGTTGTCACCAGATGTGATCTCTATACACCACAGGCTTTTTCGAACCATGAGCCAAAATAGACATTTTTGTCTTCAGATTCACCCAGCAGTTACTCTTGTATTAGCATCAGAAAACAATTTAACAGTCATGAAGCATGATACTTTCCTAATATAATATTAAACTTGTATTGCTAATATTTGTCCTGCAGATATTTGCCTTATATTCATCAAGAATATTGGCTTATAGTTCTCATACGTGTTTTTGGAGGAGTTTGAAAAGGACTGGTATTAATTCTTTTTTAAAAGTTTTGTAAAATTTATATAGGTAACCAACAAATTATAAGATTTTCTTGGCAGGTGGGTTTTTAATTGCTAATTCAATCCTTGCTTGTTATAAATCTGGTCAGATTATGATTTCTTTCTTTTTGATTCAATCTTGGTGTATTGCATGTTTCTAGGAATTTATACATTCCTTTTAGATTATGCAATTTATTGGAATATAATTTTTCATAGTACTCTCCTAAAGTCCTTTTATTTTTGGCTCTTTTTAAAATCTTATGATTTTTTTTTACTTCTTTCTGTGGTTTGAACCCATCCTCTCTAAATTAATATTGCCACTTACTCCCCATGGTGCTGGTGACAAAGGTGGGACCTTAGGAGGTGATTAGGTCACAAGGATGCTGTACTAATAGATGTATCAGTGCCTTAAAGAAAGGATTAAGATGGCAAAGCCATCTCTTCAATTATTCTACCATGTGAGAACATAGCATTTATTTCTTTTTTGTCCTGCTTTTCCACCCAGCATGAAAACACCATTAGAAGGACCAAACCTTTAGAAGAAACAAAACCTGCACATTTCACCTTAGACTTTCTAGCCTCCAGAACCACAAGAAAATTAATTTCTACCATTACTAATTACTTTTCCTTAGGTACTTTCTCACACTAACACAATTAGACTAAGATATAAAATCAAGATTTTGATACACATAACTAAACTTGCGGGAGTAACTTTGGAAGGTAATGGGTAGAAACTAGGAAAGTATGAAGATGCACACATGAAAAGACCTGGGTCAATGTGAACAGAGCATTGAGAGTGATTCTGGTGATGATTCAAAAGAAAAGATCCATAGAGAAATCCGGATCTTCTTGGAGATTGAGTGGCTGTGATCAAAATGATGTTGACATATGGGGCAGCGAATGGCATTTTTTGTGAGATTTTATAACTTAAGGTTATTTTCCGGGAAACTGATGGAAATGTACCCTTATCACACTTATCACAATGTAGTAAAGAATTGACCTTGTACAGAATTGACCTTGTATTTGGCAAGAGGAAGAATTTAAAAGTGACAATGAGGAAATTTAGCAAAAAAAAAAAATCTCTAAAAATTTTGGAAGATACTGCATCTTCCAAAGAGATACAAGCCTCTTTCACCTGTTTACAGTAAAATGCAAGAAGAAAAGAAACAATTTAAAAATAGAACTTATATTAAATGTGAGTCAATACTTAAAGTTTTGGAAAATTACTAGCCTGGTAAGATTGTAAAGGATAAAGGGCATGTTCGGAAGAGAATCAAAGCATTGACTAATGACCTTTTGATAAAGACATTGGTATGGACAGAAGGGAGCCTGAAGCTATTCACCAAAATGATGGGAGAATTCCTCTGAATGTACTGCTAATATCTTTAAAACTGTTACTTGTGTCATATACCAAAAGTAAAAAGGCCTTATGAAAAGAAAACCTTCAAAGGGGCATCCCAGAACACCAATGGGAGCTTGGGAGTCAGTGCCTACTGCCTATAAATGCCTCAGATCTCTTCTCCCTGCAGTCTAGAGTCGTCCTCCTAGGCAACCCCACCAATAGCTCAAGTAGGACCAGGTACAAATCAGAACATGTAAAGTATGGGTTGTGAATGCTGGTGACATCTCTGTTGGAATGTCTCTGCAGATAATGCGCACAGAAAACTTCCATAGGGCCACAGTGCCTTGTTGAACTGTGAGGTTAAGGCCAATGTAGAGCGTTTCCAGAAGTAAATTGTTATCTGATCCATAGAATCAGACCTACATCAAAGATCCCAGGTCACCTGTGTGCAAGAGCAGCGTGGTAAAGCCCCGGGTGCCTGACTCCAGCTGACAAAAGTCACAGCATGGGTAACACCCAACAAAGCCCCAGGAACAAGATCTTCTGAAGCTTTGGGGACCTGACCCCATCCCAGTGTACCTGGAAGGTGAACTGTGGAGTCAGAGAAGATTATTCTCAAACCTTAATATTTAAAGTTGTCTTCCCTGGCAGATCTTAGATCTGCCTGGAACCTGTTATTCCTTTCTTCTTGCCTACTTCTCCGTTTTGGAATGGGAATATCTATCCTAACCTTATGCTACTGTTGTACATGGAAGCACATAACTTGATGGACTTCTCTCTTGTATAGCTCAAAGGAAATTGGTTTCAGGGTGAATCATACATTAAATCTAACTTATATCTGATATAGATGTTATTTAGATGAGACTCTGAATTTGTACTTCAAGGCCAATATTGGAATGAATTAAAACTTCTAAGGACGACTGGAATAACATGAATGTGATTTGTGTGTAAGTAGAATTTGGGAGCCAAAAAAGAAAAGTTATAGTTTGAAGATATTCTTTCAAAAATTCATGTTTAATATTAATCTCCAACACAGCAGTAGTAAGAGTTATGGCCTCTGAGATTAGCATTTTTAAAGAAGGCTAAAGGCTGAGAGACTACTATCCTCCCTTCCTGTCTTTTGCCATGTCAGGACACAGCAACCACAAGCCACACTGGAAACACAGACCCTTTACCTGACAGCAGTTTCAGAGCAGACCCACTGAGCACCAGGTCCTCAACTACCTCCTTCACCACCAGTGTGCAGACAGTCCCTCTGGACTCCTCTGACCCTGGAGGTGGCCACTCTAAGCCAAGTTTGGGAATTCATATACATTTGCGTATCTTGTGTTATATCTATTTCTCAAGTAAATAGTGACAGATAGAGTGTGTTAGTCAGTGTTACATCACTATAAGGAACACCTGAGATAAATTAGTCTGTATGAAAAGGAAAGTTTTCTTTTATCTCACAGTTTTAGAAGTTTCAGTCCCTGATCAAGTGGATCTGTTGGTCTGGGCTATTGTGAAATTGCACATCATTCAGAAAGAAGTACCTGAAGGAGCAAAACTTATCACCCCATAGATGCCAGGTGACTATATAGTTACCATATTTCTACTTTCCTAAGCAGTTTGCCCTTTGTATCATTATACAATGGATGCTCAAGTTATGAACAATTAGATTAATAGATTAGGTTAATGGGAGATCCAGCTGCCTCTTGGTATCTATAGCATATATCCAGGTAAACTTGCAGATCTCAGCTGTAATGACTTACAACCAACTTGAATTACAACCAGCCCTCTGAACCAATCAAGTTCATAAGTCAAAGGTCCATGGTATATTATACTTCTTTTATTCTTTTGACTTTTTTTTACTTATCTTTTGTCTGGTATACATGTAAGTAACTTTGCTATCTTTCACTATTTGCATAAAACAACTTTCCTCTCCTTTCAGTCTGTGTCCTCAAATGTGCATACAATAGAGAGCATAGTAGAATCTTATTTTAGTTGTTTTTTTCTTTCATCCTTTTAGCCACTGCCCATCTTTTGTTTGGGGTGTAAAATCCATTTACATTTATGTAATTATTGATAGGGAAGAACTTGCTAACAGACGAAGATTGTTAATTGCTCATTTTGTTCATTCTTTTCTATATCTTCTTTGTGATTACCAGGAGACTTACCTAAAACATCTTATATTTAGAAAAATTTATGTTCATAAATATATATTTAGAAAAATCTTTACATTTAGAAAATATGTGTTCATTTTTTAATGTTGCATCGTCAAGTGTGAATGCAAAATAGACAAAACAATCAAAACTTGAGAAGTGTCTTTTTTTTCCTAAGATTAAAAATTATGTGAAGTTCTCTAGCATATGTCTTTATACTCATTTTGAAGAGAGTATTAGAAATGGAATTAGTAGAGGTGAGCATTTTTTTTCGCTGATTCTGTTTTATTGTTAAATTATCAAATGCAGAACAAATAATCACATGCTGAGTGAACAATTGAGTCGTTCACATAAAAAGGAAATCATTGTGATTTTTCTAATAGCACCGTAAATACAAAGTTAAAGAAGTTTTTCAACATATTAACTACAAATACAGATGGCAAGACTGAGTTCATTTCATCAATGGAAGGATATAAATATCCAGTGTATGCTGTTCAGTGGCATCCAGAAAAAGCACCTTATGAATGGCCAGACAGAGAAGGCATTTCCCATGCACCTAAGGCTGTGAAGGGTGCTTTTTACTTGGCAGATTTTTTTGTTTCTGAAGCTCAAAAAAAAATCATCACTTTGAATCTCAATCTAAAGAGGAGGCATCCCTGATTTACCAATACACTCCAATTTATACTAGAAATGTTTCTTTATTTCAGCAATGTTATATGTTTAATTGAAAATTTTCAATGCATTAATGCCAATTTTGGAGGTGAGCATTTTTAAGGACCTTCTTTCCAGACATATTTCTATAGGATGTGTGTATTTTTTGTGTGGACCATAATACTTACAAAATCTACTCTCTTTTTCTGAGCATTATGAAATATGCAGTCTAAGGATAGAATATTTTAATTTTCATAGAGTAGGCTGGGGTCAAAAAGAAGTAAGACACTTGAATTCTTTTTTGCTTCATTACAACTTACTTGCTCTGCAGTCCATAACAATTCACTGAATTATTTTGTTGAAAAATTCCCCCAGGGTTCGACCAAAAAAGGAAGAATGGAAGGTTCACTCATATTCTCTAGAAGCATGGACTATGCATTATAAAACCAAAGCAGACAAATTATATATATATATATATATATATATATATATATATATATATATAAAATGAAGAGTTGAACTTAACAGATTAATGCAGCCAAGTCACTTATTTTAGGAGAGATACTGTATTGAATTACATTTAGTGTATCTGTAAATGTTCCCAGAAATTGAAATACTGTGTTGCCTTTCACAGGCAAGCATTTTCTTTCAGTTGAAATTCTAAAATTTTTCATTTTATCAGAGTAAGTTATTTTCCCTTTCCTATTCTTATCAGGGGCTGCATTAAACTCCTGACCATTTGACTGAGAGGATAGAAGCCAAACACAAGACAAAAACAAAGAATTGCTTAAAGAAGAGTCCGGGCTGGTCAGAGCTCTTACCCAGCTAGGACCCAAAGGCTCCAGACTTGCCAGTGTTTGTTGATCATGCAACATTACAAGGAGTGTAAAGGCAAGTGGAGGGAACAGTAGGAGCTAAGCCACAGATGACCACCAGGTATGCAGAAGGGAGGAATGACGCATCCTGTGAAGGATGGGTTGTGATTAATGAGTATTCTGTGTTTTCTGTAGCTGACACTTGTTCTGGAAGAATGGTTCTCTCAGAGTCATAAAAACCCTCAGATGCAGTGTCATTTTGCTGTCAGAGGCATCACAGTGTCATCGATCACTGAGACCTCTAGTGTGACCGTTGGCATAGGAGCTCTGTTTCTGCTTGCCAGCCCAAGGCTCATCTGGCAAGTCACGTAGGCCTAAGACAGACTCACAGTGTAATCAATAGCCAATTTACAAGCCAATTCGGTAGTATTTTATAGCTTGTTCAGTGCGGTCTCAAGATAGTCCCCAGCATATTCCTTTCTCAAATGCTCAGTGAAACCTAATATAAAAAGTAGTTTGTTTTTTAAAAATACTGTCACCAGACCGGGAAGTCCAAGAAATTCCCAAACTTACCCCATTTCACTGAAGCAGGCTCTGTAATGTCCCCCAGAGAAAAATAATTTTCCAGAATGCATCCCAAAAAGAGGCACAAGTGAGGCTTATTAGGCAGAGATAAAGAGAAGAGGGCAAATGTTCAAAGAAATAAGAAGCATTATGGTTTGGGACTGGATATATTTATACATTTCCTGAGGGGGTAAAAAGTTAGGTAAAAAAGTGCCTATTCATCCCCCACTCCCTCGAAAGTGTACCAGGCCATTCACAGGCACAGATTTTCTTGATTCGTTTGGCTTTTTCTACTGTTTGGTTTTGGATAGGTAATTTATACATTCTCTGGATCAACTCAGTCTGTTGTTTAGCTTCTTCACTGGGCCCGTGTATGACCTTCTAGCAATGTGTCTTGTACAAAAGGAATGCAGATCTGGCCAAGGGCTGTCTTCACACTGAGGCTGTCCTTGTCTCAGAGTCAGACTCCCATGCTTACTTTCTTAATTGAGCTAATTTATGGCCTCTGAGTGACTGGTCTGTTAGGGAAAAGGTATAAATCTACCCAAGAAATGTCAGCATGGGGCTCTTGGGTTACTTTTTCCAAGCCCTCGAAGTTGCAGTTTTCCTACGAAGGATGATTTTTCAGTTGTCTCCTTCATATCTTTTATTTATTCTATCAGATCTCAATAACAGCAGTAGAATAGAATTTCCAAAAACAGAAATCAGCCTATTGATTTTTTTTCTTAATTTTTGTTATTAATTTTTATCTTTATTAGTACATTGTACATATACATCATGATCACACTCCACATTGGGAATTTGTACCAGTATATGACACATTTTAATTCTCATTTTTTTCCCTTTCCCTTACCCACCCCACAACCTCTACCCCCTAAATACATAAGCTTTGTTTCCCTTTTTTTATTACCATAATATTTTTTCTTTACCCCTCCACCACATTTCCCTTTGAATATTTTCTATTTCATAATATCCATCATACATTCTAGAACTGATTTTTCTTTTTTTGAGACAGGGTCTCACCATGTACCCCAGGCTAGCCTCAAACTCATAGCAATCCTCCTGCCTCACCCTCTGGAGTGCTAGGATTACAGATGTATACCACCATGCCCAGTTAGAAGAGAATATTTGAGATGAAATATCTGTTGCATACTTTAATCTTGTAGAAACTTCTGATAATTTATTTTTAAGTGATTTTATTGGTACATTTTATATAGACATTATGATCACAATTGACACTGAGAATTTGTACATGACATGACTTCTCATTTTTTTCCATTCCCCTGCCCCTTATATACATAAGCTTTACTTCTGATAATTTATAGAAGTATTCTTTCTGTGAATTTTTTGTGAATATTTTATATGTGTCTAGTGCTGCATTAAATAATAAAGATTCAGAAAACATTACGGTATTTCTTGGTGAAAGATTCATACCATAGTGAAAGAGATAAACATATATACAAATCACTGTAGTGGCATGGATAGGAACTATCGGATCTGAAGGAATATTCAGAAAAAACTAAATATTGATAAATTAAGCCTTGTAGTTAGGTCTGTAAAACCTTTCAGAGGAGATAAGGTTTGTTGTTGTTGTTGTTGTTGTTGTTGTTGTTGTTGTTGTTGTTGTTTTGAGACAGGGTCTCACTTTTTAGTTCAGGCTGGCCCTGAGCTCACTATGGTGCCCAGGCAAGCCTCAAACTCAGCAATCCTCCTGTCTTTGCCTCCTGAGTGCTGGGATTACAGGCAGGAGCCACCACACCTGGCTAGGAGATAAGTTTTTTTTAATTTGAATCTTTATTGGTACACTATATATACACATCACAATCACACACAATATTGAGAATTTGTACCAGTACATGGCACAATTTAATTCTCATTTTATCCCACTCCCCCACCCACCCTACAACCCCCCTGCCCCATATACATGAGCTTTGTTTCCCTTTTTTTATTACCATCATGTTTGATAACTTTTTCTTTGAGACAGGGTCTCACTTTGTGTAGCCCAGGCAAGCCTTGAACTCAGCAATCCTCCTGCCTCTGTCTCCCGAGTGCTGGGATTACAGATGTGAGCAACCACACCCAGCATGTTTGATAACTTTTGAACAGACTGAAAAAGGGGGAAGGGAGAGAAGGAGAAGAAGGAGGAGGAAGGTAAAAGAGGAAAAGGAGAAAATAAGAGGAAGAGGAATCAGGAGAAATAGGATTCAAGGATTAAAAAGAATTGTAGGGAAAGTAATGAGGGGAAGGAATAAATATGATTCTGAAAGAAAACAAAAGAGCATGTATATAGGGGGTGAGGGGGTAGGGATGTGTGTAAAAATGAGAAGTAACTTGTTTCATATACTGGTACAAATTCCCCAATGTTGTGTGTGATTGTGAGCTGTATATAAAATGTACCAATAAAGAACTCAATTTAAAAAAAAAAGAATTGTAGGACTGGGGCTGTAGCTCAGTGGTTTTGTGCCTGCTGAGCAAATGCAAAGTCCTGCATTCAATCCCCAGTATCAGAAGAAGAAGGAGGAGAAGAAGAGGAGAAGGAAGAATTGCATTAAAAGAAGAAGAGGAAGAACTGCATTATAAAAGGAGAGAAGATAACCTTTTGAACTAAAACAACAACAAACTGGTTAGAAATTGTCCCCCATTTGTGCAACCATTTGGAGATCAGCGTGAAGATTCCTCAGAAAACTAGGATTAAAGGTCTCATTTGACCCTGCTATTCCCCTGCTAGGAATATACTCAAAGGAATTAGAAGCACCATATCATAAAGACATGTGTGCACCCATGTTCATAGCAGCTCAGTTTGTGATAGCCCAATCTTAGAAACAACCCAGATGCCCAGACTGGAGACTAGATAAAGAAGATGTGGGTTTTTTTAATAAAATGGAGTATTATTCTGCCATAAAGAATGACAAGTATGAGTTATTTATGTGCAAATGGACACACCTTGAGGACACAATAATAAGTGAAATAAATAGGTCACAGATATGTAAGTACCATATCTTTTCTTTGGTATGAGAACATGTAGATTTAAATGAGTTCTAGAATGTATGATAGATTTTGTGAAACTGGAAATAGTCAAAGGGAATGGAGTAAGGGAAAATAATGAGGGGAAAGAATAAATATGATCTGAAAAGAAAAAGAAAGCACATGTATATAGGGGGAGGGAATTATGGAGTGGAGAGGGATATGCGTAAAAGTGAGAATTAACTCATGTCATGTACTGGTACAAATTCCCCAATGTCGAGTGTGATTGTGAGCTATACATAACATGTACCAATAAAGAATTCAATTTAAAAAAAAGAAAGTCTCCCTCATGAAAGAATTCTCTACTAAAATAGAGGTAATCACTATTTACTACCAGACATCCTTTCTTTTCTCCTATAATCCTGAGGAAATGACTAGAAATTGTGTATTTGGTGCTTCTGCATGAATATTTCATCTAACTCTCCTGTACTGAAACAGATTCTCAAATGAAATAGAAAGAAAACATTTTTAAAAATGATTCAGTGACTGTGATAGAACCAAAGGGCTATAAGCCTTTGAGATTTGAGATGTTTGCCACAGCAGTCAAGTAGTGAGCAAAATTTGAAGAATTGATAGCACATGAAAGAGTTTTGCTGTGGCTGGTCCAACTGCTAGGAGCAGCATCTGCAGAAGAGCTGACCAGAGAGCAGCAGAGCCTGGAACTCTTCCCAGTTCCCTCCTAGTCTCTGATCAGGACTTTGATCTCTTTGGAAGGAGGCATGTACAAATGCAAAATATTTACTACTGCTTTTGATCAGAAAAATAACCTCATAGAAACAATTTAAAAGCTGATCATTAAAATTTTAAACTAGCCAAACAACATTTTTTTGTATTTTATGATGAACAGCCTGCTAAATTAAAAAAGGAAAAGTTAAAATGTTATGAACAATTAATGTCTCATCGTATGTGGTGTTTCTATACAAATGCCTATCAAATATTAAGGTGGATCATGGCCGGCAATACTCAGGGGCCTCTGTAAAGCACAAGCACATCAGTTGCTATCATTTGTCTGCTTTGGCAGATGCTGCAGTTTACATGATGAAGTTCCTCTCCCCTCTCAATTTGCATCGATTTGTTTATCACTTTTTTGTTCTTTATGTCCCCCTTTCCAATGAAAACTGAATCTAGTGGCTTAACAATTGCGTATAAAAAGAGATAAAGTAGACAGAGATATTTATTTCGAGAGAATGCAAGGCTAACAAGGTCCACTGTTTTCCTTTGTATTTCCTGGAATGAAGCATTCAACAAGAAAAAGAATTTGGTCATCTGTTCACTGAAAGACAAAGGATGAGTCTGCCCAATATGGAAGCATAGAAAACATGGCAAAAAACTGAAGGGATGAGTACTGTCCAGTAGCAATCCCTGTATTCCTTCCTTCACTAGCTTTCCTCTCAGATGACACAAGCAACATACTTGAAATTTCCAGACCCAGGAAAAGATCTGATACTTAGCAAGAACTAATCATGCTCTCCACTGCATACGGTGGCACATTTAGTCTTCCTAACAGCCGTGAAAATAGGAAATATGTCACTAACTTCACTTATGGTGAAACTGAATGTCAGGGAAATCGAGTAAAACAGACTATTCCTAACAGCTTGACTGTACAGAATGCTAAAGCATATAATACATCCCTTGGACTAGATCACTATAGTGGTCAGCTTTCTCATTGCCGGGACAAAATGGCTGACATTTATACAACTTAAATGCAAAAATTGTTTATTTGGCTCATGGTTTCAGAATTTTCACTGTGGAGTGAGTGGCTCCATACTTAGGGCCTGAGAAGAGGGAGATTATCATGGTAGAAGAGTGTGGTGGGAGAATGCTGGATAGGAGTGGGCCATTGACCAGATATATTCCCAAGACTGTGCCCCTGACCCACACAGATTTACCAGAATCCTTGAGTAACCTGCTGCATGGGTCTCTCCAGCCAGTCACTTTGACCATTCAAATTAACTATCATGTGCGTGTGTTTCTATAATCTCAGCAACCTTATCCCCCTATTTTTCCCTTATATCGAGTTGAAATAGATGATATGCAGATTACTGATATCTGCTCCATAAATATGTAAAAATCGATTCAGTTCTTTCTTTACTCTCTTATCTTCATCTGGGTCATGACAAGCCTATTTCATATAACTTGGACTTTGAGTAAAGTGTTCATCCATATCGAACTGAAATCTCCAGGCCAACCCTCTCACAAGTCACTCCAATCCAAAGACTCAACAGAAATACGCTCAAAGACCTCTACTTTGGCAGAAGTTATCTGATGGTTAACTATCATGAATAATGTACAGTAAGAATGCAGCCCACTCCTTCTCTGCATATGGGGAACTCCACTTTGCCCGATTCACTACAAATCATCCCAAATGAATTCTACCTGGATCCTTAGATCAGGATAGTGAAGAAGGAAAGACAACTTAGATGGCATTTTGGTTTTTGTCATTAGTGTGACAAAAGATTTTGGAGCAAAAAATCTTACTATTTGTCCCTTACAATAGCAAAGATTGTTATCACTTACTGAGTCTCTTTGAAATCTATTAATTCTCTTTGAAATCTATTAATTCTCTTTGAAATCTTAAAGGTAGGTGCTATTTTTATCCACAATTAGGCAAACGAAGAGAAGCCTGCAAAATTTATTAATTTTTGGAGGGCACAGAATCAGTAACCATCAACTTTCTAATTCTAAGAAATCAAGATCTAAATTCCCAGCCCTCAGCATTGCACCCAATACCCTGCACTAAGTGAACTCCAAGTGAAGAACTGTGGGTCACAGTTCAGTCCATCCAAATCAGTCGTGATCTTCTAAGTCTTCCAGGTACCCATAAAGAACATCCTTAGGTCTCCTTGTGAGTATTGCAAGAACCATTTTAATGCCAGTGTTTAAAGAAACAGTATTAGTTTCCAAGTATTTAAGGTAATCAGTCTGAAGAAAATAGAGGAGATTTAATTCAACCAATTTTGGTACATAGTGTTGTAGTCAGTATTCTGTGCCCTGCAAATAACTGCACTGTGGAATCTTCTTTAGGTTTCCATAGTAACCTTAAACTTACCTCTACTTTGATGCTAATCATATTATTTTGGATTTATTCAATTATTTGTCTATCTTGTCATGCTGAGTGAAGGATATGATACAATCAAGACTGAGAATGCATAGTGTTATTTGAGTGACTAAATAATGAATGGTCCATACTCTCAGGGACTTTTATTGTAGTATTAATGGTAAAAATGGAATATAACTTCTATTTAAAAATTAAATTCTACAAAAATGTGATTTGGTACCCTGTTATTTCAAGGGCTACACTAAGAGTTTTCTGAAACTATGATGAGATTTTCAGTTTTTGATGGTGAAAATGACTCATACTCCAGATTTTCTATTTAAATGGCTTAACTGAAATATCTTATAAAAAGTGGAGAAAAATAAAGCCTGTTGGGTGTTTAATGCAAACTTTCTAAAACTTAGAATTGGGTTGTTGATAAAGTTCCTTCAAATTTACAAAACTTGTTCTTATAACAGATACACATTTGATTTTAAGTAAATGTACTGTACTTTCCTAATGATATTTTAGAAAATTTCTTTTAAAAATAGGTCAATTTTCAAGGTATCTCAGAAAATCTTGTCAAAGGATTCAGGATGTGAGGGATGCAATCAAAATAAACTCTGTCTGTGCTTTCGTTTGCCATTCCCATTATTTCTCACAACCCTTAAACATCTTAAAAAATCAAGATTCAATCAGTAAGAATTGATAAGACAACTATGCCTTATCAACTATGTCCCAGGAACTGGCACTGTGGTTTCAATGAACACTTTATTCAGAAGAGCTGCCTCTTGCTTCTGATTTCTGGCATCCAATGTAGAATTTGATTACACACAATACTCTAAATCTCATGGCTGTCTTTTGATTTCTCAGCTCCAGTAGCTGTGCAAGTAGGAGGATTTTTTTTCTGCTCTCTTGAGAAGAGCTGTAGTTTTAAGGTAATATAAAAACAATTCCAGGAGCAGTAAAAACAATTTTAAAAGTGATGGACTGAGATTTCATCAGAACAGGTGGTTTCTAATCCTGGTCTGTTGAGAGATAGCTGTATGGACTTTGGTTAATCTCTCTGTCACAGTTCACTTGTTCATAAATAGTGAAAGTCTTAGGTTTCACCTCTCATTCATTCTGGGTAGTTATTACCTACTAACTAAATGCAAAGCATCCCACTAACCCTCATAAATAATTGGAGTAATCTTCAAGTTGCTAACTGAAATTACTACTATAGGACTTACAGGAATGGACTCAACTAAGGAACATACCATTCCAGAGATTCTGAAATTTCTAAATCTTGTTTTTCTGATATCTTTTTTCCAAGCCATTCCCCAGGGAAATATACACGCAAGGAGTAACAAATAAGAGCCAAAGTACAGCACTGTTGATTGGTCAGTCAGACTAATCATAACTAGTTACTTTATTATCTACTCTGTCAGGACTCGTTTTATATATTTAATGTACATTAACACACTTGACATTAACATATTTGATATTAACATAAGTTCACATCCAAGTAAACCTCTGAGAAAGGTTCCATTTTATTTTGATTTTTCATAAGAGAATATTGTCAATGAAAAGCAAAAGAAAACTGAATTGACAGCAAATATGTGGCTTTGAACCAAGAATATAAACCCAGGGCCTGCGTTCTTAACTTTGCCCTATGTTGCTTCCTAAAACAGGGCTGTAACAATCGAACTATATTAGCCTTTGATGGCCACTCTGATATAATAAATTTTACTTTTAGATAAGGAATAATATTTGAGAGATTGATCCCCTTACATCCAAACAAATGCCACTAACTTTAGGGTTGCCTAAAGCAATAGGATAGATATGTCACACTTCTAAACATCACTAACCACAGGGTTTCCCCTCCTCCAGTTTCTCAAGATATTAAAATAATATTCCTAATCTGTCATCAGCCTGCATCCTACATACATACAACTACAGACATACAAATTATAATGAATAGTATTCATTGATCTCATGTTTCATTATGAAATCCTGCCTTTTTATTCATTTTAATGGAAAGAATCAGTTTCCTGCAATGTATGTCTCTTTGTAAATTTGTGATACTAATGAAATGGCATACTTCCAAGAGGAAAAGCAAGTTTCTCTGAATATTCTACCCAAAACTAAACATTTCCTAAGTCAACTCATTAGTTTAGTTGCAATGACAGGTTATAGGGAGAAAAGGAATCAAAACAGAGGTAGCTGGGTCTGCAGGAGTTGGTTTAATTACCACTTTCCCTATATCCTCAGAGGTGGTGATATTTTAAGAAAGTGAAAGACTAGATATAACAGGAACTGATCCAAATCCATCACCCTACCCAGGTATTAATGAGAGAATACATATATGAGTTTCACACAATTGGACCACCAACGTATCAAATATGACTCGGATAATACTCTTCTCTCATAGGGGTAGTATAGAAATAAGAAAGAAGAAATGAAAATAATGGATAAACATATAATCTATATGCCAAAATATAGATAAAATACTCTGTCAGGAGACTTCATTAGTGTTTTCTTTTACTCTAATAACAGTAGTGAAATAATGTGTAAGAAGATGTTATCTCAATTCTCATAAAACTTAATTGTAGAAAATATTTTAAATGCCTTAGTACAAGGCATACATGCTTCTTACATAGCCCAGCATATAATTTACCCATAACTCCTAAAACTAGGCTTCTATTCATATATGCTATGTATCTAAGACAATGAAGATTTATGAAGAATCTACATCCACTTCAATTCTTCTCTCATTGATGTACTCAATGCAGATAATAATAAGTAAAATCAATAAATATGATATTTGCACTCTTTCTTTCTTATTTGAGGATGTTTTTCCAGAGCTTTACAGTGGATTTGGAGCCCAACAGATTCAAATAAGGGCAGAAACTTTCTTTGTTATTTGGAGGATACCTTTTATCCATCCTAAACGGGAATGAATTACAACTGAGGAAAAGGGGATCAAGAATGCCTATTCTCATTTAATTTTCTATTATTACACTGAAATGGATCTTCTAAGTCCCAAATTAGAAAGCCTCAAATAGAATTCCCTTCTAGAATTCCTCCAGAATAATTCTTCCCAGCCAGCATCTTTAGAACCATTTATGATTGACCTTTTTACTGCTGCTTGAAAAATACCTTAGACAAAAGCTCTCCAGTAGTCACATATCTTCTGAAGACACTGACTATAAATGTGGCTGCACTGTATGCAAATGTTCAATGTGCTTAAATAAAGATACCATATCAAAAAAATGTTTTTTACAATATAGTAGAGTCACACTTGACCTCGTATTTCAAATCTGAGCAAGCATAATATTTCCATTTATGTTAGAAAACATAGACATGTCAAAGATATTTTTCTACTGTCTCACAAGGAAAAATACAGTATTTTTCTGTCTAATACATCATGTATGGTTGCAGACTAAATGTTGACAGACTGCTTGCCTAAGAAATTAATAAAAGAAATATGAAAAAGATGTCTGTTGTTCCCTCCTCTGTTCAACATCACACTGGAAGTTCTATTCGTTGCAAGAAAAAAAATAAAATGTGTCTATATTGGAAGGAAAAATTAAGTCTATCACTAGACACAGATGACATGATCATTTTCATAGAGACTCTAATGAAATATATAAGAAATGGTGTTAAGATTAATGAGTCAACTTAACAAAACCATAGGCTTTAAGAACTTTATCAAAAAATAAATATAACCCCTTTATGCTAGCAAATATTAACTGAAAAATATTTATAACCTACAAAGGAGGCCTGCACCATGACCAGTACCCAGGGCTGCAGCCTGCTGGCTGGACCCCATTCAATGCCAGAGCTGCACAGAGACAGACCAGGCAAGCAGTGCACAGGGAAGCCCTCAAAGAACCTAGAAAACAAAGGAGGCCAGTGCCATTACCAGCGCCCAGGGCTGCGTCCTGCCACCCAGCCCCCACTCCATTCCAGACCTGGGGGGAGATGGACCAGAGCTGCATAGGGACAGACCAGGTGACCAGTGCACAGGGCAGTTCTCAAGGAACCTAGACAACAAAGGAGCCCCAGGCCATTACCAGTGCCCAAGGCTGCGCCTGCCTGCTTCCACCCAGACCAAGCCAGAGGCCAGTGAAAACAGATGATACCCCTCATGTTGTGCCAGAACTGAGAACTATCAAGGGTCATTACAGATTCAAGGCGGACAACCCAGGAAGGAGCCACTTCCTAAGGGTCCCGAATAATAGAAAGAAAGAGACTTTCAACAAACATTGCCTGGACACAAGGCAAGAAATTAAACAAATAACATTAGCAACAACAAAGGAATGGAAAGGAGAAAAAGTTCAAAAAGCCAGACACAAAGATCAGCACCACCGGGAAAATCAGGGAAAAGGAAAATAGACCAAACTGTAAGTCAAACACCAGGACTCTTTGAGATGGTAACAAAAGAAAGGAACCCTTCTACACTGTTGGTAGGATTGCAGACTTGTCCAACCATTGTGGAGATCTGTGTGGAGATTTCTCAGAAAACTAGGACTACGGGTCCCATTTGACCCTGCTATACCCCTGCTAGGAATATACCCAAAAGAATTTAAAAACTCACATTGGAAAGACAGATGTACACCCTTGTTCATAGCAGCTCAGTTCGT
>PVIC010017502.1:0-13972 GCA_004025085.1 Thryonomys swinderianus
TTGTAGTTCAGGCTGGCCCTGAGCTCACCATGGTGCCCAGGCAAGCTGCCGCGAACTCAGCAATCCTCCTGTCTCTGCCTCCCAAGTGCTGGGATTACAGGCATGAGCCACCACGCCCAGCATTATATGTGGTAACCGGGGATTGAACTCAGGTCCTTACGCTTGCGAGGCAGGCGCCGGAACCACTGAGCTAACCCTCCGGCCCAATATTATTTTATTTTTATTGATACATTATATATACACATTCCAAATACACTCCACATTGAGAATATATACCAGTATATGACACAACTTAATTCTTATTTTTGCCTTTCCCCTACTCACCCTACCACCCCCTGCCCCTATATACACAAACGTTGTTTCCTTTTTTTACCATTATTTTTTCTTACCTCATTATTTACCCCTAAACCCCATTTCCCTTCTAGAATGCACAATTGATATTGTGAAATAATATTATTTATTAATGGTTATTAATGGCAATTATCTCTCACAGATATTGAATTTAGATTCTCCATAAGACAATATTGAAGCTTAAAGTACTGATAGTCAAATCCTACATCAGAAAAATTCATATTTTGAGTTGCTACTTGTGGGTCATCCAGTAATTTCTCTGTTAGTGGTACCCTCTCACCCCACCACATATAATTCCTTCCAAAGTTTATTGATGGAAATTGAAATAGCAGATTAATGTTTCCCCTTTATGTGAACAGATTATAAAATTCTAGCAGATGAGAAAGCACATGGAGTAATAAAGACAGTTGTTCATTGGAGAGCTGCTATTGGCCCACGCTGGCATTTTCCCACAAAGTACTAATTATACTTGTTATGCCAATTAGTCTTCTGCCTTGTCATTGCTATTATTCTTTCCATTATTTTTAACAGTTGGTGCCAAGGTAAAACATTATGGAAATTTATTTTAATGCAAAACATAAAAGGATCCTTACAATGACATGTTTTTCATCTCTAGTATATTGTATAAAAAGGATATAGCAAATCTGAGTACATCTAAGTCTAACAGTTGCACTTGATCTAACCGTTTCCCTCCTACAGAGCTGAAAACCCAGCAGTGGCTTAGCAAGTATCTTTGGGACTATCTTCCCACCTACGCTAGAGAAAACTGTTTTCCACACGGAGGTCAGAGTGATCTGGTAAATGTTACCTGCCAATCCCTGGGCATTTAGGTGAGAAAGTGAGAAAGTCACAGAAAATGACCCATGTGCAAGCCCTTTGCCTGTCAAACAAGGAGAGGCAAGCATTAAACATAAAAGTTACATCATATAAGGTTAAGAATCCCTGTTGTGCTCAGAGCTTTCGAAGCCTGGAAAAACCACAAAAGTGAGTATGTATGGGATGAAAATGAAAGTTATGACTGAAATCATCAATGCCATCTCAATGGCTGACCGAAGCTCCTATAGGATCTAGTAAGCAGCTTAACCATGGTTAGAAGGTCAAAGCAAGGGCATAGAACATGACATGTACTCAATTTGTATAATTTAATTGTCTAAAAAGACTGTTCTAATAGACTCTTAGAATCAACATCTTTTATTACCTTGACTGTTAAGTTTGGAAAATAAAATTGCCACTATGGAAGTTTTCTGTGAAAATTCAAGGGGCCAAAAACCCAAGTAGGTCGCCTTTTGACTCTTCTATGCAGTGAAATCAAAGCATGGCTGGTCAGTGAAACAAATCTATTTTATGCTAGTATTCTTATTTAAAAATATGCAAACATTTATATTGCAGTAATCAACTGCTGCCTTCTGTCTCTGCTTTAATAGAGACCAGTTTTAGACTGATGTCCAAAAATTATCTCCACTATTCATTCCTCAATGCCTCCTTTTATTCAAAGCATGTTGGAAAGTTACATAAAGAACCTGAGCAGACAAATTCAAAATGTGTTCTAAATGAGCAACAAATTCTGGTGAATCTGAATCCACCTTTATTGCTACAGTCCTAATGATGAAATTTCACCATTATGTTCTGCTTTATAAATTGACACAAATGATTTTTAGGTGTGGAATAGCATGTGTTTAGTCAGTCAGATAAAGTGGGGAAAAGCATAGAGGATCTATAACTTTGGAAATGGAAATTTTACATGGAAATGAAAGTAGATCTAATAGAAAAAAGTGTAATGAACTATAGTGGAATAATTATAAATAACTATCATTGCATAGGTCAAAGATGAATAAAATCAAGTCATCTATGAACATCCTTAAGATTTGAATTTAAGCAATTATGCATTTACATTAGCATAAACATAAAGTGTATAGGCATACATTTAGCAAATTTTCAATTTCAAAAAATAATATTATAGGGCCGGAGGGTTAGCTCAGTGGTTCTTGCGCCTGCCTCGCAAGCGCAAGATCCTGAGTTCGATCCCCGGTAACCACATATAATGCTGGGCGTGGAGACACGCCTACCAACAATCAACACTGCGTACTACAATGCCGGACGCGGTGGCTCACGCCTGTAATCCCAGCACCCGGGAGGCAGAGACAGGAGGATTGCTGAGTTCGCGGCGGCTTGCCTGGGCTCCATAGTGAGCTCAGGGCCAGCCTGAACTACAAAGCGAGACCCTGTCTCAAAAAGCAAAAAAAAAAATATATATATATATAATTGACCAAAACTAAATATGAACAAGCAGTTTAAATATGCCATTTTCATGAATAGAAAAGTTTGATATTGTGAGGTTGATAGTTCTCCCTGAGTCAGCCTATGGATGCAATTTTATCTTAGTAAACAAACAGAAGAACAACAAATTTCATTGTGCTATTTATCATGTAAATCTGCAATTTATAAGGCAGTAGATAGGCCTGAGAGTGACCATTTTAAATGAAGAATATGGGTTAGAGAAGAAGCTTTACTAGTTGTCCTCAATAACTTTCACCATAAAGAAAAATTCACATGGTTCTTAGACAAATAGACAAGGGAAAATTATTGGGATGCTCAGGAAAAGATCCATGCATGTAGAAGAACTTGACATGTGGCCGAGCAGGAAAAGGATGGATTTTTTAGAAATTGGGAGTGGAACAGCTAGATATCTAAATAGAATTAATGAAATTAGAGCAAGAATAAAAATATATTCCAAATAAATTAACATTTCAAATAAAATGTAAAAGAACAAATTTATGTTTTTAATTATGGCAATGGTTTTTAAAGTGTGACAATAAAACACCATGAATGTAAACTTTCAATTTAATTATATTGAAATTAAATATTCATATGATACATGAATGCAAGAAAGGAGAAAATGGATATTTATAATTTTTATAATTGCAAATGAATGGATCAAGAGTATATAAAGGTTCTAGATTATCACATGTAAGACAAAATATATTTGTATTTCTTAAGTTGTATATTTTACATAGCAAATATAATTTTAAATATGTTTTAAATTGAGAAAGCTCACTAATAAAAGGAAATTCTTATTACTAATGTCATTAAAATACTTTCTAATTACCTGCAAAATTAAAATCAAAGAAAACTCCTCAAGAGCTTGAATGGTGGTAAATGCCCATTGTCTCAGCTATGCAAGAAACTGAGGTTAGAGTTTCAATTGAGCTTAGGAATTTGACACAAGCCTGGGGCGATATAGTGAAATTGGCAAAATGAAACAAAAAAACCTCAATACGATACAAATATATACCCAAAATAATGATATTTAATTTGAACACAAATACAGGCAAATGCATGCACACACACAGATACACACTTTTGAAGTTGTGAGGTAATATGCTTTATTTTTAGCTTTTCTGAGTTGTTTTTAAATTTTTGTCTTGATATTTTACAAATATTTTGTGAGATTTATGCCTAAGCACTTTATGTTTGTATGCTAGTAGAATAACAAACTCACAAATACACAATCATTATAACTCAAAAATTCCACTACTGGATAGGTTAAATTAATACAGAAAATACTGGACACATGATTGTGTATATGATCACATTTATTAACAAAAGTTCTGGAAAAAAACAGATATTACTTAGATATAGAAGAGCTAAACTGTAATGAATTCATAACTGAATAATACTCAGCTATTAAAATGAACTTATTTTAAGTATGAGTGGACCTAAATTGTTTAATAATTGAGTTAAATAACTCAGTTTTTATATTAATATACATTTCCTATGCCATGTTAAATTATTTAAGAATATACACAAAAAATAAAATTTCACTAAAAATTAAGTTTCCCAAAGGGTGATATAGTATTTCCATATAGTAGGGAGACAAAACATTTAAGAGAAGAAGCACAGGAGAAGTGATGGGGGTGCTCATGTTTTATCTCCTGTTTTCACCAGGGGCTATACACCTTGTAATACTTACTTCAGCTGTACACATAGTCTGTATGTTTGTGACATTTTTGCATGGTATATACAGGTTCTGCACCCATAGAGGCAAATTTAAAAATATATTTAAAGATGCAAAATAAAACAACAACAAAAACGATATCCATTCAAATACAGAATACAGCTATTTGAAATGACCTTGCACATGGGAATAAATGCTATGTTTCTTTATATTAGGGACTTGCACATCCAGAATTTTTATAGCTGTAAGGGGTACTGAAACAAATCCCTAGGGCATATCAGGGATGACTGGATCTGATGTATCTTACAATAAAAAAGAAAAACCCAGCTCAAGGTAAATGACTGCACACTGATATATCATTATGGTTTTCAATGGAAGTACACATTATGCTAGTGCAGTTCTGAAAACACCCTATCAAATTTAAATGCAGAAGTGATAATGATAAGATTGCACAATGGCTGACCTGGTTCTCATTTTATAGCTTCTACTACAGCATGGATACAAAGCCTATGATTAAAATAACAGAATAAAATGAGGATATATGACATTTAAAAAGAAAAAAAAGCATTTCATGTCCTCTTGTTGGTAAAATGCTTCTTCCTCATGAACAGTAAATAAGAGCCAAATTATAATATATAATGTAGTTTCCACTTTACATCAACTCTTATTTGCTCAGGCTCAGATTACTTTATCAGGTGTGTGCTTAATTTACTCTCTGAGAGAACGAGTGGCTAGAAAGCTGGTAGTACTCAGAAGACCTTGTGCATGTTATGAAGGGACAGGTGGGCCTACTAGAAAGATGAAAGACAATCAATTATGACTAGAACTGTCAAAATACTTGTCATGTATATCCTTGTCTCCATTTTTTATTATTTTAAACACTAGCTATTTAAGGTATGTATTTTTATTGTTTAAAGATACGCATTGTAGTTCATCTAACGTTTTCTGTTTTGTCCCTAGTGAGTGAATTATAGACAGTGAGTTGACTCATTCAAATCTACACTTTATTTGGTCCTACACTTTATTAACACAAACCATGATTGAAAAATACGGTGAATGTTGGAATTTTAAAACTTATAACAGTAAAAGATAAACTGTATTAACTTTCCTCCAAGCATTTCTCCTTTTTTTTTGAAGATATTTATTTTACCTTTCTTGCCACCTTCTGCATGAGTGTCATTACTTGCACTGTCATGGCTGCCTCTCTGTCCTAAGTCAGTTCCAAATATACACCTTTTATGTTCATTTTAGTTTTACAAGGAAGTAAGAAGTTGTGTACTACCAGAAAGTGATTATGGTGGATATAATGTTTTTATTTAACAGAAATTTCCAAAAATGTTTTGTATTTATTCAGGATATCAAGGAAGCTATGAAAGTACAACTAGGCATACTCAGGAAGGAAGTCTTCCAGAAGAGCTTCAAAAAGTGCCCTGAGGGGGATTGCAACATGGCTGAATAGAGGAAGAGCCACATTAGAGATACACAGAAAATAACATCTAAAAACACAAGCAAGTAGAAGAAAAGGTAGAACATACATCCTAATGACAAAATAAGAGATTTTTTAAAGAAACAAAACTTAAGCACAGGACTTACAGCTTACTACCCCACAGGGCCGCTGGTGGGAGTACTGCCAGCACTCGGCATGCAGAGCAGGAATTGTTATTCTGGGATACATAAAAACAGCCCCCCAAAAATGTAGAAAACTCAACTTACAAAAGACAGATCTGGGATATAAAGCTCCTCACCCATTTTGCCTTCCTGCAAACAGAAGATGCTCCACCCTGGCAACAAATTCCACTGGGACACATAGGACAAATGAACATGAATCTTTTCCTCGGCCAAAAGTCAGTTTTCTTTTTCTTTTTGTTAGTATCTCAACAGCTAACTAGAACCGCTAGCAACAATAAGGCTGGGAATAGCAGAGGATAAGAAGTGGAGAATACACCCCTCCTACCCTTTGATCAGTGGCTAAAGAAGGATGAGGTCTAAGGAAGCAGGACTCAAGCAGCTTTGGGCCATCCAAAAGGAAAAGAGCAGAAAGACCTGCAATGAGCAGTGTGTACGGAGCCAATGGAGTTGAACAGAGAGTGAGCAAGGTCCAGGAGTAGTCAACTGTATGTGGGACAGGGAGCAACCTCAGGATGTCTCTGGCTGAAGATGTCACAGCCACTGGGAAAGCCATGCAGAGGAAGAGTAAGGATATGTAGGCAGGCCACCAAGGTACAACCAGAAAGCTGCTGGTGGAAGACTGGCTCAAGCCACCACATCTGGATACCAAGACTAGCCCTGCACCCAGCACTAAGCCTACAGCAGACTCAGCAGCACAGATTTGGAGTCTAACTGGAACATTACTAGGAAACTTTGAGCACCAGAAGAATTTTAGATACTCTATATCCTCAGCTGTCTTTCTTGATTATTTTGATATTTTCATGCAAGTGAACATTATTTCTAGTCTTTTTGGTTCACTTTGACATTCTTTTGCTTCCTCCAATCTCTCTTGTTTCTCAAAGCTTGGGTTATTATTCATTATTCTTTAACCTCACCTCTACTGTAGTCATCTTTATTTATCTTTGTGCTTTGTTCTTATCCGCCTTATATTTGCTCTCCCTGACACATAGGGTATAATCACTCACTAAGTGGAATTCTTTGCATACTAGTTTATGATTAATATTTTAGTTTTCTATAATACCATACATCTTGCTCCTATGGTTAAAGATACTAATGTAAGAGCCTGAGATTTAGCTCAGTGGTTCTGGTGACTGCCTAGCAAGTGCAAGTCCCTGAGTTCATAACCACATACATCAATACTGGGCATAATGACTCACGCCCACTAGCAATCTGTACCACATACCACAATGCTTGGAATGATGACCCATGCCTGTAATCCCAGCACTCAGGATGCAGAGGTAGGAGGATTGCTGAGTTTAAGGCTTGCCTGGGTGACATAGTGAACTCAGGGTCAGCCTGAACTACAAAGCGAGACCTTGTCTCAAAAAAAAATACTAATTTAATAGATACCAGTTTGTCAGTTTCTAGGCTGTACCTGGCACTACTGTTATTGTTAATTGAATCACTTTAACCAGTATGTCATACCTGTTTTAATCAGTTATTCCCCCTTCTATGACAATGCCATGATTGTTTGAGGTCATAATAACTGGCAGTCCAGTAGCAAAGCACTGTTGTGTTGAGCCAAATAGCAACTTTTTATCCCTGAAAAATTGGAAAGGTAGAATCTTGGGACAGATACAAATATTAAAAGCCAACTAAATCTAGGAAAATCTCTGAGGACTAGATATTTCCTAGGGAAGCATCAATCCCAATGGTAAAACTATCTACCATAAAAATTTACTAGAATTAAAACAGAAAACAAATTATAGTTAAAAAATAGAAAGTGACAAGAAGCAGAAACAAAATACAGTCCTAGACTTCCAGCCTACCCAAGACATGTCCAGAGGACAATGACATAGAGGAAATCAGAAAAAAAGTGTGGATTATATGAAATGATAGAGGCAGGACAAGAAAAAACAAAACACATTCATGCAGCTATGGAGAAAATCAGATCAGAAATAATTTCTCAATTAAAAAAAAAGATTGCTGATCATGGATCATTCTCCAAAATAGATCACATCCTCATTCAAAGAACAGGCTTAAGTAAATGCAAAGGAATTGAAATTATTCCCTGCATACTATCAGACAGTCGTGTCTTAAAACTGGAGCTGAATAGCAAAAACAAATTCCAAGATACTCACAAACACATGGAAATTGAACAACACTTTGTTGACCAACCAATGGGCCACAAAAGAAATTAAACAGTTTCTACAATAAAATGATAAGCCCAGTACAACAGGAATATATGGGACACAATGAAAGGTTCTATGAGGGAAATTCATAGCAGGGAATGTCTACACCGGAAAATAGAGCAAACTCAAATAAACAATCTAATGATGATCCTCAAATTATCAGAACAAGAGGAGCAAGACAAACCCAACACTCATATTAGGGAGGAAATTATAAGGATCAGAGCATAAATTAATGAAATGGAAACAAAGAGAACACTACAAATAATTAATGAATCAAAGAGTTGGTTCTTTGAAAGGATAAATAAAATTGACAGACTCTTAGCCAAGCTTATCAAAGGAAGGAAAAGGCTCAGATCTATGTTATTAGGAATGAAAATGGGGAAATCACCACAGACCCATTGGAAGTCCAAAGGATAATAAACATATATTTTGAAAATTTGTGCTTCAAAAAGATGGAAAATCTAGAAGAAATGGATAGATTCCTAGAAATACATGAACTTCCAAAGCTGAACAAAAAGGATATAAAAATGTTAAACAACCCAATATCAATCTGTGAAACTGAAAATGTTATAAAAACCTACCAACAAAGAAAAGCCTTGCCGGGCGTGGTGTCTCATGCCTGTGATCCCAGCACTTGGGAGGCAGAGACAGGAGGATTGCTGAGTTCAAGGCTTGCCTGGGTTACATAGTGAACTCAAGGCCAGCCTGAACTACAAAGCAAGACCTTGTCTCAAAAAAAAAAAAAAAAAAAAGAAAAGCCCTGGTCCTGATGCCCTCACTGCAAAATTCTACAAAACTTTTAAAGAAGTGTTAATGCCTCTACTTCTCAAACTCTTTAATGAAATTGAAAGAGAATCAGTCATCCCCAAATCATTCTTTGAAGCAACCATTACCTTGCTTCCAAAGGCAGAGAAAGATCCAACCAAAAATGAAATCAACAGGCCAATCTCTTTAATGAACATTGATGCAAAAACCCTCTTTAAAATATTGACAAACAGAATACAGAGAGTTATCAAGAAAATCATACACTCTGATCAAGTCAGATTTATACCAAGGATGCAAGGCTGGCTTAACATAAATCAATAAATGTAAGACACTATATTAACAGACTCAAGGACAAAAACTATATGGTCATCTCAATAGATGCAGAAAAAACATTTTGCAAAATCCAACACCCATTCATAATCAAAACCCTACAGAGAATTGGAATAGATGGACTTTATCTCAATCTAATACAAGCTATGAGAAAGAAACCACCAGCATCATACTAAATGGGCAAAAACTGAAACCTTTTACACTAAGATCAGGAATGAGACAACGATGCCCATTGTCACCACTCTTATACAATATAGTACTGGAAATATTAGCCACAGCCATTAGGCAAGACAAATAAATAAAAGGAATAAAGATAGGTAAGGAAAAAGTTAAACTGTCATTATTTACTGATGATATGATTCTCTATATAGAGGATCCTAAAAACTCAGCCAAAAGACTGCTTAACTTAATTGCCAAATTTAGTAGTGGAGTTGGATACAAGGTCAATGCTCAAAATTCAACAGCTTTTGTACACAAAGAACAGACTCATGGAGAGAGAAATTGGAGAGTCAATCCCTTTCACAGTAGCACCCAGAAAAATGATATATCTAGGCATCAATCTAATAAAGGAGCTGAAAGTCATCTACTCTGAAAACTATAGGACTCTTCAAAAGGAGATAGAAGAGGCTATCAGAAAATGGAAGACAACCCTTGTTCCTGGGTAGGGAGAACCAACATCGTCAAAATGGCTATACTCCTGTAACTACTGTACAGATTCAATGCAATTCCAATTGAAATTCCAATGCTATACTTCACAGAGCTAGAGAAAATAATCCAAAAATTCATCTGGATCCACAAGAGACCTAGTTTTGGCAAAAGCCAAAAACTAAAAGCTAGGCTTATCTCTTTCACCATGTACTAAACTAAAATCACAATGGATTTGAGACTTAAACATTAAAACAAAAACAATGAACCTGCTGTAAAACAAGTTAGGTAGAACTCTTGGAGACATTGGCTTAGAGAGATACTTTATGAACAAAACCTCTATAGCACAGGAACTAGCAGAAAGAATCAACAAACAGGATCTCATCCTCCTAAAAAGCTTCTTCACAGCAAGAGAAACCACTGGCACTGCCAAAAGACAAAAAACAATACGGGAAAAAATCTTTACTAGCTATTTGTCAGAAAAATGGGCTACTGTCTAGGATATAAAAAGATCTTAAACGTATCATTCCTCCCAAGTTTAAAGATCTAATTCAAAAATGGGCATCTGAAATGAGCAGATACTTCTCAGAGGCAGAAGTCAAAGCAGCCAAGAAGCATATGAGAAAATGCTCAACATCACTGGTCATTTGAGAGATGCAGATGAACACAACATTGAGATTTCATCTCACTCCACAAATAAGAGCTGCTATTACAAAATCAACCAGCAATAAATTCTGGTGAGGCTGAAGAGAGAAAGGAACCCTTCTCCACTGCTCATAGGTTTGTAGACTTGTACAACCATTGTGAAGATCAGTGTGGAGATTCCTCAGCAAACTAGGATTAGAGTTCTCATTTGACCCTCTATTCCCCTGCTAGGAATATACCTGAAGGAATTAAAATTATCATATTGTAAAGATGTATGCACACCCATATTCATACCAGCTCAGTTTGTGATAGCCAAATCTTGGAAAAAACCCAGATGCCCATCAACTGGAGACTGGATAAAGAAGATGTGGTTTTTAAGTAAAATGGAGTATTACTCTGCCATAAAGAATGTTTCATTAATGTGCAAATGGACACACCTTGAGGACACACTAATAAGTGAAATAAATTGATCACAGTTATGTAAATACTGTATCTTTTCTCTGGTATGAGAACTTGTAGATGTAAATGTGTTCTAGAATATATGATAGATTTGTAAAATAGAAAATATTCAAAGGGAATGCGGTGGGGAAACATAAGGGGTCAGAATAAGTATGATGTGGAAAAAAGAGATAGCATGTATATAAGGGGTAAGGGGTTGTGGGTGGGTAGGGATAAGGGTAAAAATGAGAATTAACTTCTATCATATACTGGTACAAATTCTGCAATGTTGAGTGTGATTGTGAACTGTATATAAAATATACCAACAAATAATTCAATAGAAAATTTTTTAAAAAGATGATGATAAAAATGAAAGACCTACTTAATGAATGCAGATTAGACAAAAATAACCAAAACAAACAGAATAGAGAATCTTCAGAGAACAATCAGTATAATGAATGTCCAACATAAGAAAGAAATGGCATCTTTGAAATAAATTCAGGAGATTAAAAACTCAACGCAATCATCTGACCTCACCAAGATGAGGTCAGAATAACAGATTTATGAAAAAATATTGCAGTTAGAAGCTATGGAAATGAAGATTTATTAAAAATAGCAAGCAACAACAACAAACAGTCCAACCGTTATAGGATGATACAAACAACAACATAAGATTAATTGGAATCAATGAGAAAGCAGGGGACAACACAAATGCCACTGAAAAAAGAAACCATTCAAAGAAGTAATGGAGAAAACTTTCCAAACATGGAAAAAAAATTATACAAGTAAATGAAGCAAATAGAACCCCATATAGCCATGACCAATATAAATCTGTACCAAATCATATAAGAGTGAAGCTCCAGAAACTCAGCACAAGACCAGAATATTGAAAACTGTTAAAGAAAAAACAATTACTTGTAAAAGAAAGCCTGTCAGAATTCAACATAAACCCTTAAGGCAAGGAGATTTTAGAGTGATCAATTTCAAATTCTGAAACCATCTCCAATTCAGATTCATGAACCCTACATTTTTTTTCAAAATCAATAGAGAAATGAGATACTCTCATGCTAAAAAACAACTCAAGAAATTCATGATCACCAGAACTGGTCTATAAAATACTTTTGAATATACATTAGAAAGAGGTAATAAAAACCACAAATCCAATCACCAATAAAAGAAGCTACCAAAAAAAGGCAAGCAATTGAACAGAGGGTGAAAGACAGGGAACTAAGAACAGGAAGATGATACAAGGGTAAGTCAACACATGCCAATTATAAATGTCAGTATGAGCAGTCTTAACCAATGAAAAGAAACACTGACAGAATGAATGTAAAAACAAAATCAAATACTTTGCTGCATACAGGAAACACATTTAACTGCAAAAGAAATTTGTAGGCTCAAAGGATGGAAAACAATACTTCAGGCCACAGGACCACTTCAAAAAAATCAGGGGGTAGGGCCGAAGATTTAGCTCAGTGGTTCTGGAGCCTGCCTAGCAAGTGCAAGGTCCTGAGTTCCATCCCAGTGACCACACAGAATGCTGGGCGTGGTGACTCATGCCCACCAGCAATCAATACCACATACCACAGTGCTGAGCATGGTGGCTCACACCTGTAATTTCAACACTCAGGAGGCAGGGACAGGAGGATTGCTGAGTTCGAGGCTTGCCTGGGCTACATAGTGAGCTCAGGGCCAGCCTGAACTACAAAGTGAGACCCTGTCTCAAAAAAAAAAAAAAAAAATCAGAGGTAGCTAATCTATTTATAGACAAAGTGAACTTTAAGTCAATATTGATCAAGAGATACAAAAACGTTCAATGCATACTTATAAGGCTAAAACTACAAGAGGAAGAGATACCTATCATAAACAGATATTAACCAAATACCAGTAACCCAACAATATAAAATAAACAGACATAAAAATCCAATAATCACTAATACAATTGTAATGGGGAACCCAAATACCCCACTTCATGAATACACAGATCAAAAATAAAACAAGTTGGGGCCAGAGTTTAGATCAGTGTTTCTGGTGCCTGCCTAGCAAGCACAACCTCCCTGGTTCAATTCCTGGTAACCACATACAACAGTGATGACTCACACCCACCAGCAATCAATACCACATACCACAATACTGGGTTTGGTAGCTCATGCCTGTAATCCCAGCACTCAGGATGCAGAGACAGAAGGATTTCAGGAGGCTTGCCTGGGCTACACAGTGATCTCAGGGCCAGCCTGAAGTACAAACAGAGACCCTGTCTAAAAAACAAAAATACATACATACATACATACATACATACAAACAAACAAGTTGGGGATCATAATAATCCCCAAAATGAGTTCTAGAATGTATGATGGATACTATAAAAAAGATTGAAGGGATGGGAGGGGAATAGGAAAAATGACAATTAGATACATCATGTACATGTACAAATTTCATACAATGAAGGGGATTTTTATATCTAAATTGTATCAATGTTTAATTAAAAATAAAAAATAGAAAAAAATTCCATGATCAATAGCATTTTGAAGTGGTGAAGAACATTTTAGGCAGATTAATCGCAATACGTTTTTTACAATATTTTTTAAAAATTTAGGCATACATCATATTTAGTTTGCATCTTGCCTAATGGCATATTTTATACCTTATATCAGTAGTATATAACTTATGTAAAGTGAGCAAACAATATGGATATAACATATTACATACCCATCTACTTATGCATACAGTGACTTAGGAAAAGAAGAGAGATGTTAAATATAACATCTAATATTTTTTCCCTAATATGAGAAAAAAAACTAAAAGACTTTGAAAGTATACATCAGGTAGCAATCATTCAATCAAGAATAGATATGGTAGTATAATGAAAATATGTCCTTGTCTTTGTTTATAGACCTAATATTTAAGATATTTAAAATTAATATTTAAAGATGCCAATAATACACATTCTATGGGTATAATTTACATTAAAGATGCAGCATTTTAGCATCATCTAACTCTTACAAATCTTCCAAAAGTACTTTTTTTTTTTTTTTTGCTTTTT
>PVIC010017502.1:14072-32686 GCA_004025085.1 Thryonomys swinderianus
GGCTGGCCCTGAGCCCACTATGGTGCCCAGGCAAGCCGCCGTGAACTCAGCAATCCTCCTGTCTCTGCCTCCCGAGTGCTGGGATTACAGGCGTGAGCCACCACGCCCAGCATTATATGTGGTAACCGGGGATCGAACTCAGGTCCTTATGCTTGCAAGGCAGGCGCCGGAACCACTGAGCTAACCCTCCGGCCCCCAAAAGTACTTTTATAAGGGGTTATTCTATTCATAAACTCATATCATAATCGCTCAGTATAAAAGCATGAGAATCACTCTGACAGTTTCCCAAAGGAACAGACAAAGGAAAGCTACATGCAGATGTCTGGGCATTAAATGTTTCAGTCTCAAATAGAAGTTCCAAATTCCTACCTGAAGGGTGAATATTTTTCATCGTCCCTGAAAGGCTGATGATGTTGAACTGCATAAATAAAAGAAATTAGAGAAATCATATTTCATGCTAAGTGCAAGCCCTATAGTCATAGTAAGCTCAAAATGTAGAGATGAGAGTTTACATTCTTGTCCATCTTCCAACTGATCATCTGTGTTTCTAGCCAGAGTGTGGTAAACTAATTTCAACACCATGCCAAGCAGATTCAGGTAAAAAATGGGGAAGGATTAGCTCTTCCTTTTAGAATTCTGTTGATCCTTGGTTCTTGACTTGGAATATGTTCTTCTACTGTTTTGAAGCTTCTTGAATTGAATAGTTCTTTCTCAATTGTCTTATTTCCAAAAATATATTTATCTCCGTGGCTTCAACCAGGTTTTCTACAATTGTATTACTAACTGCCTTTCCATGTAAATCTTTAACTACAATATTTCATGATTACTTTCCATTTTGTTCCGAGTAAATATTTAGATTCTATCTCTCCAATGACCACTTCAAGTTCTCCTACTTTCTGGATACCACAAAATTCCATAGAAAGGTAATCTCCATTTTCACTTTTCAGTTTCACTTAATAGATACTGACTCGTATACAGCCATGTATTGAGTCATGAATTGCAGTATTCTAGAAATAAGAAAGAATTATCTCTATTTTCAGATATAGAAACCTTGCTGGATTCTCATTCTAAGGATCTAAGTCCTTGTGTACATGATCTTGGAGAAGGTTTCTTTTTATGTATTTATTTTTATTGTCATATGTTTGTGGTATACAGTTTTATACATTTCTTGGGAAACTGGCATCTATCCAAGTCTTCTCTGTTGTCCTGTGCTTCCTTCTGGAGACATCCTGGTTTTGCATTTAGAGCACTACTTAGCTTGATCTCCGACCCACTGTTGTGTTGCTTCTCTCTTGAATCCACACATCCCTTTGATATAGGACTGGGTATCCAGAAAGCTCAACGGTCCATCTATGTTTCTCCTCTTTCTTTCCTCTCTCAGTGTTATGATCTCACTCCAATTTAATCACTGATCAAAGGCCACAAAAAATTTGTATCTTCAGTTAACAAAATTTCTAAAACTTAATAAAATGTACTTTAGCTAGTTCCTTCTGAATATTAGTATTACATCATAGCATTTAATATATATGTTATGTAATAGTGTAAACAAATTCATGAAAGAAGTCTGAAATTTAGATTGTGATCTTTTCCTCTAATCTCATCCTCCTGTTTACAATATACAGTATGATGCCACTGTCACCTCTGTATTCAGCCAAGCAAAACATTGCAGGATCAATGTCAATAATTTTCTTTCCTTCATATTTACATCCAGTAAAATTAAATCTAAGTTTGGAGGTTTAGCTCAGTTAGTCCCACATCTCCTTGCAAGCACAAGTCCTGAGTTTGACTCATGGTACAAAAATTACAATCTAAATATGTCTATCTCTATAATAAAAACATTGCCTCCCACTACCAAGGATCAGACTCACAACCTTGAGCTTACCAGGCAGGTATGGCACCACTGAGCTAAATTCCCAGACCTCTGTAATAACTTTCAACCTCTCTCTTCTTAGTTCTCACCTATAACAATTTATGTATAATCCATTTCTTGTGGTACAATATACCTGAATGCTTTTTATTACCATTGTATGTATAAATTCTGTTCCAAGTGGTCTTCCTAAAAATTGATGTATGTTTAGAAAATGTATTACTCTACTTAAAAATAATGAAGATCATCTATGTCTTAGACATTTTCTCCTTGTGGGATTTCAGACTACTTTCCATGATTTATATTTTTCTACTGCTTAAATTGTTTTTTTTTAAATAATAAAGAAGGTGGGAGAAACTTTACTTTTCATTTACTGACAAAAATAAAAGAAAGAAATGAGGATGATTTGAAAAGTAGAGGATAGCTTTTAAAAAAACTAAAGCCAGCATTTTCTATAAGCCCATTGTATTTAAGTTTCTTTTAGCAAATGAAAAATTTCCTCTTGAAATACATCATCACATTTATTTTTGAAATTCTATGGTTACACTTATGAGCATTTCCCCAAGATTCTTTCTTTTCAGTAATAATTATTATAATAGTGTGTTTTCCAATAGATTCCTGAACTTGTCAAATATTCCCACTCCATCTAAAAAAGAGCATCTGAAGATATTGCTAGATCTTTACTGTGAGTTTTCAATTTAACACTCAACAGTGATGGTGACAGAAAATTTATAAAGCACTATGATTTTAAATTCTGCATCTAATATTCCTGTTGGTAAATATTTTGAGCCAGTTATTTGCCTAATGTCTATGGAAAGATGTACACATTTTTAGGTGCTGCATTAAGACTTTACATCTTCGTAACTTGTTGACATCTTTGTCTATTTCCACAATATGCATTCCTTCACATGAAAATTTACTGCAACTGATTCTGTAACCAACAGCTATGTCTTACTCATTCCAATTCATGTGAGTAAACTGCAGAATACACAATATATTTCTCTTAGAAACAAATCATTATAAAATATTACCTCATAACTCTTGTTTTTGGTACATGTTACTTATTATTTTTATTTTGTTCTCCTAAATTTCTCTTTGAAATAGATTAAACATCTACAATTGTTAAAGAAGTGCAAAAGAATCACTGCTTTTACATTTTATTTTGGGAAAATGCAGTACTTCATGATGAAATACAGATTTTTGTGTCTAATGGTATGATATTTTTTCTTCTTTCTTTTTTTCTAAGGAACCTGCCAATTGTCCTACTATGTGATGGGTATTTTTCTCCTGTTACTTTCAAATTTCTCTGTTTTTCACTTTTGACAATTTGATTGCAGTACCTGGGGATGTTCTGTTTCTTGCTGTTGTTTGGGAATCTTTCAGCTTCATTAATGTCTATGCCCATTTACCTCTTAAGATCATGAAATACTGAAGTCATTACTTTAATTTTTAGTTGATGCTAAGAATTGAGTCTAGGGCCTCACACATGCTAGGCAAGTGGTATAATCCCAAACTATCCTCCCAACTGAACTCTAAACCTAAATAACTTCATTGGATAATTCTAACATTCAAAGAAAAATATTAAAATTCCACATGAACTCTCTCTCAGAATATTGGAAATATACTAATATTTTGGAACCCTATGTGTGTATCATAATTCTAGTATATGTGCTGCTGAAGTGAGCACTGTATCATAATTCTAATATCTAAAATATTTACAATATTTTATAAAGCCACTGACAAGTTTCCCTCATGAGAATAGACATAATAATTCTAACCAAAATTTTAGCAAATGTAATGAGAACACATTTTGGAAATACAACCTACTTTACTTTTTAAAAATGTAAAAACTAGAGACCTAAATATTAGAACAGAAACACTAAACCTGCTAGGAAACAGTTTCAGTGGAACCTTTTGGGACACTGTCATAGAGAAGACTTTATGAACAAAGCCTCAGCATCATGGGAACTAGCAGGAGGAATCAACAACTGCGATATCATCTTATTAAAAAGCTTCTGCACAACAAGAGAAACCAACCAATCAAAAAGACAACCTACAATATGGGGGGGTGCCAGCTATTTTTCAGACAAAGGACTACTATCTAGATTACATAAAGAACTTTTAAAAATCCCCCCCCAATTTAAAAAATCCAATTCAAAACTGGGCATCTGAAATTAACAGACCCTTTTCAGATGAAGAAGTAAATGCAGCTAAGAACCATATGAAGAAATGCTCAACATCACTGGTCATTTGAGAGATGCAGATGAAAGAAATGCGATTCCCTCTTACTTCAGAAAGAGTGGCTGCTGTCATGAAATCAACCAATAAGTGCTGGCTGGGCAGTGGGAAAAAAAGGAACACTTCTGCACTGTGATTGGGAATATAGACTGGTGGAACCACTGTGGAGATTAGTGCGGAGATTCTTCAAAAAACTAGGACTCAAGGTCCCATTTGACCCAACAATTCTCCTGCTATTCATATACATGAAAGAGTTAAAGGAATCACATCACAGAGATACATGTGCACCTATGTTTATAGCAGCTCACTTTGTAGTAGCTAAATCTTGGAAAAAGCCCAAATGCCTATCAACAGTAAACTGCAGAAAGAGGATGTATTTTTTTTTAATAAAATAGAGTGGCACTGTGTCATAAGAATGAAAATTCAAAGTTATTTATACTCAAATGAATATACCATGAGAACATATGCATAAGTGAAATAAGACACAAATGTTTAAATATTGTATCCTTTCTCTAGTATGAGAAACTGAAGGTTTAAATGAATTCCAAAATGTATGATAGTTATTGTGAAACAAGAAGAAAACATTCAAAAGGAAAAGGGAAAAGGCAAGTAGGGAAAAGCAAAGAAGGGAAAAAATTTGGGTTAAAAAAGTAAACAAAGTTTATGTACATAGGGGGTGGGGGTTGTACAGAGGGCAAGGGCAAGGGAAAAAAGAATCAAAATGTGTCATGTACAGGTACAAATTTTCAATGTTGAATATGATAGTAATGTATATATAAAATGTACCAGTAAAATCAATTAAAAATGTGGAATTTGTTTAGTATTTGAAAAGTAGTCAATGCATTCACAATATTAATTACCTAATAAAGAATTTCCTCTTGGTGAGTACAAAAAAAAAAGAAAGAAAGGACAAGAAAAGAAAAAAATGTTCATAAAAATACTTTATTGAAAAGTTTAACAATTAATGGAATAAAAAGGGATTTCCTCATTCTGGCAATACACATATACAAAAAAATTTAACATACTATTTAACAGTTGATTTACTATCATAGTTGCAAATATTGTCTTTACCCCTATGTTATGAGAGAAAGCATGTCTAATTTCAGAATCATAAATTCATTTTCCATAATTAAACTCATTTCTCTCAGATCTATTTGGAATTTGTTCTAGAAAATGAAGTATGATTTTAATTTTACCTTTTATTCCAAATAGCTATGGAGATGTAATTTAGTTAAGAGTTCCATTTTTCTCCACTGATTTCATATGTAGCTCTAAATTTCCAGATTTTCTTGGAACAGTTTGTACACTTTTCATTGCAGACTCTTGGACTATCTATGTGCATCAGAACTACACTATTTTAGTAATATGAACATACATTTTTATCACTGATGATGCCTTATACACATTAGTCTTTATTTATAGTGTTTTTCTCAATACTCTTGCTGTTTCTAATTTATCTGTAAGAAATTTAAAATTAATAACTGGGAATTTTGAGAATATTTTTGATTCTAGTAAAAATTCGGTGCTGATTGTTTTTTTTTTTAATTTGATGTTTAGGGCTGGAGGGTTAGCTCAGTGCTTCCAGTGCCTGCCTCGCAAGCACAAGGCCCTGAGTTCGATCCCAGGTAACCACATACAATGCTGGGCGTGGAGATTCACACCCACCAGCAATCAATACCACATACCACAGTGCTGGGCGTGGAGGCTCACGCCTGTAATCCCAGCACTTGGGAGACAGAGACAGGAGGATTGCTGAGTTCGAGGCTTCCCTGGACTACATAGTGAGCTCAGAGACAGCCTCAACTACTAAGCAAGACCCTGTCTCAAAAAAAAAAAAATTTGATGTTTATTGGTACATTATATATACACATCACAATTATGCTCAACATTGAGAATTGGTACCAGTATACAATATGAGTTCATTCTTTTTTCCCCTTCCCCTACTCACTGTACAATCCTCTGCCCCTATATATGCAAGCTTTGTTTCTTTTAGCCATCAATTTTTTTTGCTCTCCTCTCATTTCTTACTCCATCCCGATTTTCCTTTGAATATTTACTATTTTACAGTATATATCGTGCATTCTAGAACTCATTTACATCTTTAGTTTCTCATACCAGAGAAAAGATACAATATTTACACATCTGTGCCCTATTCATTTCACTTAAGAGTATGTCCTTAAAGTACATCCATTTGAGTATAAAAGGACTCAAACACATAATTCTTTTTGGCAGAATAATATATATATATATATATATTATATATTATATATATATATAAAATTATTGAAATAATTATTGGTGTCTGGGGTGTGTTAGCGCTGCAGTGAATGCAACAAGTTGTGAAACCAAAACTGAAACCAAAATTGAGTGAACAGGTGGAAGACTTCAGAGGTGACAAATGTCAGGAAAGGTTTCATTAGTCTTTTGAACAAGTTTAGACAGAGGGACTAAGCTGCAGTGTGAGGGCATTTTTTGCCAGGCTCGAGGGCACAATTATGAAACTGGTCGAAATAGGGTTGGTTAAATGCAGCCTGAACACTGACTTGAATATGTGGTCCAACACCTTTGAGCTGATCCACTGTAAATGGAACAGGGGGCTGTGCGGATATGTTAACGCAGGCTTGCTGTTCACTCTCGTCAAACAACATGGCCTTTAAGACCAGGAAATCTCCAGGTTGCAAACAAGTGCACCCAAGGTCTAGCCAGTCTTTAGGGCAGTTGACCCGTTGTGCAAAATTATCAAGCAACTGTAGGGCCAGGGGACTTTGAGGGGTGTGATAGGTGACTGCCACCGGAAGGTCTTTTCACACCTTAGGGTTAGAGGGTGCTTAATATGTTTGACCTCCTGGTTGGGTGTAAATAGGGAAGGTCTCACACAGTGAGGGGTGAAAGGGTTATTAATGTGATGGCGCAGGGCCGGTGTTGCGTGGGGGTTTCAAGCACCGTAAAGGTAGTGGGAGGGGGGCTGATCCTCAGAGTCATCTTCTGGGATGGGACAGGAAGAGGGAAGGGGAGGGTGTAGCCCAGGAGGTTTGGGCGGGGCGGCACATGTGGGTGGAGCATCGGGAGGAAAAGCCGGAAGAGACACTGAGTGGTAAGGGAGGGGCGGCTGAGGTGGTTCTGCGCCATTTTGAGATGCTTCACCATACAGGACGTTACCCGTGGTTTGGAGGGCCTAAGGGGAACAGACAAGAGTACAGAGACTGAAGAGGAGAAGGACAGAAAAGGCAACGCAGCACAGAGGTATGTGGGGGAGTTGCGGAGAGGGGGAACTGAAACAAGTGAGGGACCAGAGAAATAAGTAGAGGAAAAGAAGAAAAACAGTGGCAGGGGAGGGCTGTAGGAGGGCTCCGTGAAACACGGGAGCCAGGGGCCAGTCACCGGCTGGGTGGTCTGAGACTGGGGGTCCTGAAGGGTCCAAAAAGAAAAGGTGGACCAGACTGACAGGATCCAGCGGCACTGAAAGGAGCTGGTCTGTAACGGACAGAGTAGCCAGGGGTTCGGTTACCGGCTGGTGCGTCTGAGATCGGCGGTCCATAAAAGAGGGAGTACTCACCAACGGGAGGGGGATTACCCGCAGCTGTGTGCCCCACATTTGGGTGCCAGTTGTTGTCTTCAGTGTGGTCCTATTGTTTTGTCCTGTGGGGTTGTGCGGGTGGGAGAGACACAAGAGTCAAAACACCGATTCTGGGTCGAGGGAGGAAACTTCTTTATTGCGCAGAAGGTTTTTTGGCTTTTATAGAGGATGGGTGGGGGAGGGAGCAAGCCTCGAGGGGATTGGTGGGCCCATGGTGAGGTAGACCGAAGTGATTGGGTTAGCTGTGTTATGGAGCTGTTTATGATTGGAAGCTCACCCTGTGTGTGTTGTTGTAAGGACTTTGGTGCTGGGCAACAGATGGTTCCAAAGTCTATTGTAACAGTAGGAAATGTTCTACCACCTACTTTGCCTTTAGCCCACAAAGAGTGAAGTTGATATTTTTATAAGATATAGCAGGGATGAAATGAAGTATTTGTTGTTGCTCTTCCAAATCACAAAATTTCTCCCGTTAACAAGAGTGAGTCACTAAAGAGAATTCTTAGGTGATGAGTAGTGAGAGTTCAAGAGGTTAAAAGATGCTAAATTGTTTCTTAGTCTGTAATTCCCAGATGTGCTATCTTGGTTTTTATTTGTTCCCCACTGAGTACAGCCAGGGAAAAAAGAAAGGAGGTGAAACAAAGGGAGAACAGAGATTGATAATGCATATGAACAACATAGAATACTTTAACTTTTCCTTTAGATAGAAAAGAGTGACATAATTATCATCAGCCTCTTCTCAGGCAAAATATTTTAAATTCCAAAGTGAGCTATTTATTGAAAAAAACCTATTCAAAGATCCCGATAACAAGAGGGAGGAGAGAGGCAAAAGCTTTATAGCAAGAAACAGAACAAGGTGTTTATAATATTGATGATTTTACATGACATCTGTGTTTTTCTGGCTTTTGTTTGTGCAATCATCAGTCCTGGCTTCAAATTCAATTTTTAGTACTAAATTCTGTGTGATATTGGACAGTGAAATAATTATTCTAAATTCATTTTCTTCTGTAAAATTGTTGCAATAATAATGTGTGTTTCACAGTGTTGTTTTATGACCAAGTTTGAGATGTGCAGAAAAACAATTATCACAGTTGCAGATGCACTATAGGCAGTTAATGGACATTACTTGTGTATTACTAAACTATAAAATGACTGTAAAATTAACAGTCTGATATTTAATTAACATACATAAAATTCTGTTCAAGGAAAACATGTTTAAAGTCTTATCATTAAAAAAAGTGAGAAGGTGAGGTTTGAAGAGTGGTTGAAAATGACAGTGCGTTGAAACTTAAAAGGACACGTCATCATTAATCCTTCTCAAGATACCATTCCTTGCTTTAAAAAAAAAAATGCATCCCATCATCACATTTGCCACTTTCTGAACCTGTTCTAGAAGTTTTCTGTTGTGTCACTAATTGTGTTGTTGGTCCTCTTTCAGTGTCTTGAATCAATTCAAAGCTTACCTTTCCTTGTCATTTTGACTTTAGAAAGGGGCAGAAGTTGCACAATGCCCAATCCAGTGAGTAAAGAGGATGAGCACACAGATATTGAGCTTATCTTTTCATTGGGTGGCAATCAGCAGCATTCACTTTTTTTTTTTTTTTTTTTTTTTTCTTGAGACGGGGTCTCACTTTGTATCTCAGGCTGGCCCTGAGCACACTATGTAGCCCAGGAAAGCCTTAAGGTCAGCAGTTTTTCTGACTCTGCCTCGTGAGTGCTGGGATTCCAGGCATAAGGCACCACACCTGGGATTGTTGTGTGTTGGACTGATTGCTGGTGAGCATGAGTCATCATGCCCAGTATTGTTTATTTGGTTACCAGGATGGAACTAGGGACCTTGTGCTTGCTACCAGGCACTGGAACCACTGAGCTAAATCTTTGGCCCCTTGCTATTTTTTTTTTTTTTAAATCACAGCCCCTGAAGACACTGTTGAAAAGTACTTACAGAACTGCTTCAGTAAGTGGCAAGAATGACAAGTCTTTTCAAAGCAAGGGAACATTACTTTTGTATATGTTGCCTGCTGAAATTCATACCAACAGAGCACTTAAGCTGCCTAGAAATCTGTGTTCTAGATATCTTGGGAGTTCTAGCTCTTCGTGTTTGACAAATTTATCAGTTAACACTACATGACCTCAGTAAATCATTCAAATTCCATGAGGTTTTTCACCTGTACATTCATTATTTAGCCTACATTTCTTATGTTGTTATTATGAATAGAACTCTAAAAATTCAAATTGTTTTTTTTTTCTATTGTGTAAATCAAAAACAGTAAGTCGGGCCGGAGGGTTAGCTCAGTGATTCCGGCGCCTGCCTCGCAAGTGCAAGGTCCTGAGTTCGATCCCCGGTAACCACATACAATGCTGGGCGTGGAGACTCACGCCCACCAGCGATCAATACCACATACTACAGTGCCGGGCGTGGTGGCTCACGCCTGTAATCCCAGCACTCAGGAGGCAGAGGCAGGAGGATTGCTGAGTTCAAGGCTTGCCTGGACTACATGGTGAGCTCAGAGCCAGTCTGAACTACAAAGCGAGACCCTGTCTCAAAAAGGAAAAAAAAAAAAAAAAAAAAAGAATTCAATGTAAAAAAAAAAAATCAAATCTCACAATTTCTTTCTTAACCTGCTAAAAATAAAAGAAACAACTGCACATGTGGAATGCAAGCATGATATAAGTTAATATTTCTTTCTGTTCAGTAACATTAGATGCCACCAGGCAATAGAAGGCCTTAGCTCAAAACATTTGAAGGCAAAAAAGAAACAAAAAAGTGAACTTATCCAGGAATTCTACCTAGGAAAATATATTTTTAAATGCAAATTAAATTATATCTTTTAAAGAACATCAAATCTTCTTTTAAGAGTAATTTTAGAGATACACAAAAATAAGATGGCAACTCAGTTGCCCTTATTGTACATAATTTACATATAATATACATTATATTTAATTAATAAAACCATATTTATAGATGATTTTTAAAGTCTATATATTATTCTTTTGTGTTCCAAGTATCTATCCAGAATACCAGATGATTTAGTTGGCATTCCTTAAATATTATATTTCAACCATAACACTTTCTCAGAATTTCTTTATTTTTGATGGCCTTGACAATTCTGAGTCGTTCTAATCAAGTATTTGGTAAGATAAACCTTCACAGGAAATCCTTAGATGATTCTTTCTTGTGATTAGATTGATTTCCAACTTGGGAATTCCTGTATTTTGAATATATTTTTAAATTTAAATTTATTTTACTTCCCAAAATGCTAAAAACATCTGCATTATATAAACTAAGCATGCAAAGGTATTTTTGATCTATAATCTTAACACTCAGATGACTGCAATTAAGATTTTACTTATCCTAATTCATCAATTCTAACATGTCAAACTTTTGAGTCTTTAATATCACTATTGTGACTTATGATAAGGTCTAGTTCTTTTATTTTTTCCTTTTATGTTAACTGATGCATTTTAGGTATATATTATGATGGCATTCATCTTGCAGGATTTGTACCATATATATTATATATCTTGGTTCATGTCTTTTCCTCATTTCCCTCCCTTCCATTTACAAAACTGTTTCAGTTTTTCCTACTTTTCTCATATTTTTTCTTTCCGTCTCCTCATCCAGTTCCTTTAGTGTCCCTCAAAGCCCAGTTGTTGGGGGCTTGGTCTTCAGCCTGAGCTGTTCTATTGGCAGGATGTGGAGCCTTTAAGAGTCAGGGCCTCCTGGCAGATAGGATGGGAAATGCACTTGACGTGGGGGCTGGATTCCTGGTCCCCTCCTGAAGCTTGCTTCCTGTGTGCTCGTCATGGAGTAGCTTCCCCACTGTGAGGTCTTGCCAGTGATGTACTGTTTTGCCAAAGGTCCTGAAGAAGTATAACAAACTGAGTACAGATACAAACCGCCAAAACTGCAAGCCAAAGTAAACATTTTCTCTTTCTTAACTGATTCCCTCAGGCATTTGCCTGAGGGACAGAAAGGTAACAGAAAGGTGCCAAGTGCAGAGAAGAAGAACATAATAGTAAAAGTCTGCTTTTATCGTACAGCACTGTTATAATTAACAGTAATACCCTTGAAAACTGTCAACTCAGATAAAGTTATATACATTACATTTCATATATTACATATTATGTATTATAAATCATATAGTGTATACCCACTTGCCATTAGACTTAACTGCCATTATAGACTTAACTGATTTATTAGTTCCCTAAATTGACTAGACTCATTTTTCTCCACTCCTATGTTGTATTTTATCTATTAGTAATAAAATTACATTTTACAATCACAACATATGTTCCTTTCTGGTTGCTAACATTGTAAATTCCATTATTTAGAAATTTGCATATGTTAAGATTCATTTTTTTTCGCCTTAATGATCTATGAGTAATGGTCTGTGAGATAATTGTGGAAAAATAACATTACAATAGTTATTTATGGAGAATCATATTACACAGAAAATTTTACTTCCCTAAAATTCTCCTGAGGTCCTCTATCTGTTTGACTTCTGTCCCAATAAACCTCTAGAAACGACTGAATAAGCCAGGGATTTAGCTCAGTGGCACTGCACCTGCTCAACGTTGTGAGTTGTAATCCATGAAAGGAAGGAAGGAAGGAAGGAAGGAAGAAAGGAAGGAAGTAAGAAAGAAAGGAAAGAAAGAGAGAGATAAATGCTGAACCTTCTGTTCTCTGTAATTTTCATTATTTCAAACTGTCCTATAAAATAAGTGTCACATGTCTATATTTTTTACAACACTTTTTATTTAAGAAAACTATTTGTGTTTAGGTTTTATTGCTATCTTCTTATGGCTTCACAACTCACTACTTATACTAAATGATAGTGCATTGTATGGCTATACCACAGGATGTTTAGCTCTTCCCTCCGGAACATTGTCTTGGCTTCCTTTAGATGCAGTTGCTATGGAAATAGTTGCTATAAATAATCATGCACAGATTCTTGACGCAAGGACTCACTTTCTTCAGTAAGTATGTAAGAGTACAGTCATGGTCAGCTTTGTAAGGCAGGTCCAAGCTATTTCAAAGTGCTCCTGTTTTTTTTTTTTTTTTTCTACCAACGATGAGTCAGATTCCCTGTTGCTCTTCATTCCCCAGCTTTGGATATTTCTAATAGGTGGGATTATAACTATTCTGATAGGTGTGGGCTTTTTAAAAATTTACTTATTGATTTTACACATACATGTACATTTTATGTATACATTCCTATTACTCTCCCCTCCCTACTACCCCTATCATTTTTTTTTTTTTTTGAGACAGGGTCTCACTTTGTAGTTCAGGCTCACCCAGGTTAGCCTCCATCTCACAGCAATCCTCCTGCCTCTGCCTCTTGAGGATTATAGGCATGAGCCACCATGCCCAGCATTGTGGTATGTGGTACCAAGGACCAAACTTGGGACCTTGGGTTTGCCAGGCAGACCCTGAAACCACTGAGCTAAATCTCTGGTCCCCTACACTTCTATATACGTAAACTTTGTTTCCACTTTTACATTGTTAATTTAGAATACACTAATGATACATGGTACTCAGCTTTCAGTACATGTTTGTTGGAATACCTGTTTAGATCTCTTGCTTATTTTAAAAATCAGACTATTTTCTTATTTACTTATGAACTTTTTGTGTATTTCAGACAGAATCCTTTTGCAGATATGTATTTTTCAAATAGTTTCTCTCTGTAGTGGTTCATCTTTTCATTCTCTAATCAGTGTTTTTCATGGAACAGATTTGAAAAAAATTGGTGATGTCCTACTTACCAATTTGTTCTTTTTAAGAATACACAAATTATATCGTATCTTTAATTCTATGACAAACACTGAAGGGTTATAAATATAAAATGGAAACTTCATGCATACTTTCCCTCTGATAAGACTTTTTTTGGTACCCTAGAAATTGATGTTTGACATTTAACTGTTTGGCCAAATAACTTTGTCTCCAATATCTCCAAGTATTAGAATTTTTTTTTGAGACAGGGTCTCGCTTTGTAGTTCAGGCTGGCCCTGAGCTCATTATGTAGCCCAGACAAGCCTTGAACTCAGCAATCCTCCTGTCTCTGCCTCCCGAGTGCTGGGATTACAGGCCTGAGCCACCATGACTGGCACTGTGGTGTGTGATATTGATTGCTGGTGGGCATGAGTCACCACGCCCAGCATGGTATGTGGTTACTGGGATCAAACTCAGGACCTTGTGCTTGCGAGGCAGGCTGAGCTAAATCTCCGGCCCAGTATTAGAATATTTTAAAATAATAGAATTAAAGTCTTACTTTTATTGTCCAGTTGTTATATACTCAAAATACTTACCATGAATATTAGAATTTTATAAATAAATTGTTCACAATACTATTGGTCTAAACTAGGACCAACTAGAATATGACTGGAAAAGTGAAAGTCTTTTAAAAAATAAACTATTACCTCTAGAGTAGAAATCCTGAGACAGATGATCAAAGTCCGATTCTGAGTTATATAAATGTTCATGAGTTTCAGACATAGGAAAAAATATAAAATATCATGAGAAAAACACATTTAGAAAAAAATTACCATAAATAACTAATTAAAATTACCTCAAAATGTTATAATACATCTTAGTAAAATTTTCACAGATACAGACATTTAAGACATCTTAGAGTCTCTTTGAGAGGAAAATTGGGTAACTGAATAAATCAGAGAAATAAATGTATGGTGGGAATATTCATTAATTTCTTCTGGTTATATGTCAGTGTTAATGACAACTGAATATATAGGAAATTTTAATTTATAAAATTAAAATTAAGAAAAATGGAAGAGATCAAAAAAGTCAAATAGAGCACAGTTCATGTTTAAAAATAATTATAAAAGAGGGCTGGGGATTTAGCTCAAGTGGTACTTGCCAACCTTGGATGCACAAGGGCCTGAAAAAAATTATAAAAGAAATAAAAGGGCCAATAATGATATGGAATAGTGTTTCTACTAGGTTTTATGAAATAAGTAATAAACATAAAACAAATTCAATTTAAATCAATTCATATACAAGACAGATTTCATCTTGTTTTACATGACTGAAACCTAAATATTCTTTGTGATCTTCATAGTTGTATTTGATTCTCTGAATCACTCTTACAACTTAAATTCACAAACTTGTTCTATGAGAGATAACAATTTAGTGACTTCCCATTTCTTAAGACAAGCACAGGTTTGTGTCATGAAACATTCTGAAGGGAATACAGAACTACATGCCATAAAGGAATATTATCAAATTTAGATTTCAAAAATTAAAAAGTATTGATAAAATTTCACATCATGCATAATATTTATTCATTATGCATGTAAGGAAACAGTCCTCAAATGAGTACTTCAGGCAAGTAAGAATGTTTCTTAGTTTATGTCAAGGATTAACTAACACTAAGAAAAGTCTTGCTAATAAATTTAAGTTAAAACAGTAAAGGAAGAGTATTTGGCCCAGGATGTTTGAATACCCCCACAAGTTCAAGACTTAAAAAAAAAAAAAAAGAACCTTTATTTTATGAGGATGAGTTGAAAGAGCTTTTGTAACAAGAATGTAAAGATTCCTGAGATTGACTGATTTATATTAGTGAAACTAAGAGTTCTGCTCTTGGGTCTTCTCTCTTCTATTATACACCACCTACAGATAACCAATTGTTCATTTCCTTTGAACAACAGTGTCAGGTTTTATTGCAGTAAAGGAATTTTTGTAAGTGATCACTATATTGTATCCTTTACTTGCCTTCCAAAGGCACATGTGTTAAAGGCTTGGTACCCATCCTGTAATGTTATTGGAAGGTGATTCAACATTTAAGAAACAGTATTTGGGAAGGAAGTTAGATGCTTGTGGGACATATTCTCTATAGCATGCAGTCTGGAAATTTATTTTCCTCCATCTCTTTCATTCCCATTGTTGGGGACCAGCTATGATATTATACATATACATATACATGTATATTATAATAGATGATGATAGATAGATGATCGATAATAGATAGATAAAGAGATAGAGAGATAGATAGATAGATAGATAGACAGACTAGTAGGGGTCAGGGAACAGTTATTACAGTCCCAAGATTTGTGTTAACTTGCCTCAGGAACAGAGAAGTATAAAAAAAGAAAAAAGAAAAACCCACAGAGTTCTTGTATATGTGGGAAAGCCATAGTCATAATGTTCCTGAGGAAAGATAACTTCTAATGGGAGCAATCAAAAATGCAGGCATTCAAGTATGAGAAAGATGTCAACTTGTTTCCTTTGAAATGTTAAATTTTTTGTCCCTAACTACCCTAATCTTACTGAAGTCACCATTCTTGAAATAATATACTACCCCTTCCCTTCCACTCCTTGCTGACTGAATAAAAGCAGGCCAACTGTGGAGCCTGTCTGTTAGTGACAAATTCCTCCCATTGCCTTCCTGCATATTTTCCCTTACTGTTCTCCCTTTGGTATTCAGGGGCCTTGTCAGCTTCTGACACCTCTCCCTGAGAATAATGGCTTGCTCCTTTGTGCATTCGCTGCCATAATATCCTACCTGATGAACATAAGCCCTAAAGTAGGGATCTACACAATTATTAACTGAAAACACTAGAGTTGTACGGCAAACTAAACCTTGTCTATTAGCTTAGTATCTGGGCTGTTGTTATAGTCACAGAAAACTGACTAATACAGTGCTCTATGTTTTCTCAAAACTATTTCAATGCTATGGGTAAAAAATGCCCTATAATAAATCTAGACCATAGTTGCGGTCCTTGCTCAGGATGGGTAGGGGAGCAGGAAATAATTTAATGGTGAGATCTTTCCATGGACGAATTATCTGTCAGCTCAATCCTTTCTCAAAATTTTAAAAATGTTCTGGGTAATGTAGCTTGATGGAAAGGACCTGGGTTTAATTCTTTACATTATATAAAAAAGGTCGAATTAAAAATTCAAAGAAAATTAGCAAAGATAACAGTAACTGCTTATCACTGAGGTAAAATCTATAGTTTAAGCTTATGCACTTAAAAAAACAATTTTTTTTAAAAACTGCACAAAATTCAGAATTGTTATAAAACATACTCTCTGATGCTCAATTTTTTTTTCCCACGGGAAGTACTGGAGATGCAAACAAATGAGAGTATGGTTACAGTCTACTAATCATTAGTGAATAAAAGGGACTTGAAAGCTAAGGTAGGGAGATACCAAATGCAAACTCACTCTGGACAATCGGGTGAATTTCTGAGCACCTCTCTCAATAAAAACAGATAAAGCACTGGGGATGCATCTCAGGATAAAAGTCTGGGTTGAATTCTGAGTACTGAAAATAAAGTTGAGCAAAATGAGCCCAGATATTGGGTGTAGCTAATTAATAGTTTTGTGACAACTACCTCAACAATATCTTGATCTACACTGGTGAGTTAAAAGTAAAACTTTAATCCCAGTAATAACCAGAAAATTTGAAAACTAAATTGAGGAGTTAAAAAGGCCTGCAAGCTGGGCGTGGTGGCTCATGCCTGTAATCCCAGCACTTGGGAGGCAGAGGCAGGAGGATTGCTGAGTTCAAGGCTTGCCTGGGCTACATAGTGAGCTCAGTGTCAGCCTGAACTACAAAGCGAGACCCTGTCTCAAAAAAAAAAAAAAAAAAGGCCTGCAAATGTGACTAATAAAATAGAAAGAATTAAAAATAGAAAAAAATCAGGGACAAAAAAAACTACAAGGTAACTACACAAAATAGAAATGATGTATCTCAAAACAGTGAATAGGCTGTAAAAATGTATGTCAAGAATTACAACAAACACCAATAGATTTACCACTCCAAATAAAAAAGTCTAGTTTGGTGAATTTGATTAAAAACAAAATCCAATCATTGACTAACTATACACCTGGATATTACATGTCAATGCATGCTTAGGTAAAAATAAATTAATAACAAAAAACAGTTTACCAATAGCAACTATCAAGTTCTAGAATAAGTATAGTAATGTTAATCATTTAAAAATTAAACAATAAATGCAAGTTCTTTTAGGGCAGAAAAATGAAATACAAAATCTCTAAATTTATATACAAAATAAATGTGTGTATGTATGTCAGAGAAGTGTCTTACAACACACAAAGTAGAACATTTAGAATTGGTGGAAAACATCACTTTTAAAGCCGTAAATTAAAATAAAAATAATTTATTTGTCCAGAACAATATTTGTAGTGTAAGGGATATTGAAGATGTTTTCAGTGAAAAAATCAAGAGATTTCACTGCTAGAAAACTTGCAGGAAAAGCATTGTTAAAGAAATTCTTTCAATCTAAAGGAAAAACATCAAAAAAATTTATCATTGAGAACCAATGAAGAAAGTTAGAAGTAGTGAAACCTTCATGCATATACACATGTGTATGTATGTGTATATGTCTATTTTGTGCATGTCTATGTTTGTAAATATGTATTTCTCAATAATATATATTTCACACTATACATATTTCTCCTAAATTCTATAACATACAAATTATCGTTTAAGAAAAAATTTTACCAGTGTAACAGTATTTGTAATATATGAGAAAACATATATAATAAAATCATAAAGAATAATGCTCAATATATCAACAGTAGTTAAACAAATTTTTATATTTAGATGAGCTGTTATAGTGAAGTTAAAGTTATAGAATTAAACACAAAATATAGGGGAATGAATGAAAAAGGAAACATAATGTAAGGTAGGTTTTCAGAATATTTATTTATTTATTTATTTATTTATTTATTTATTTATTTATTTATTTATTTATTTTTTGAGACAGGGTCTTGCTTTGTAGTTCAGGCTGGCCCTGAGCTCACTATGGTGCCCAGGCAAGCTGCCGCGAACTCAGCAATCCTCCTGTCCCTGCCTCCCGAGTGCTGGGATGACAGGCGTGAGCCACCACGTCCGGCATTGTGGTATGCGGCGTTGATTGTTGGTGGGCATGTCTCCACGCCCAGCATTATAT
>PVIC010017503.1:0-32654 GCA_004025085.1 Thryonomys swinderianus
GTGTGTGTGTACGTGCACGTGCATGTCTAGTACTAAAGATTGAACCCAGGGGTTTTGCAATATCCTCAACTTTTCTTTCATTTATTTTATAGTTAATACAGGGTCTGTCTAAGTCACCAGGTTGGATAGGCTGATTTAAACTTTATCTCTTCTTGTCTCAGCGTCCCAGAGTGCTGGGATTACAAGTGTGCTTCACCAGTCCTGGTGACAAGAATTCAAACATCAGGTAAGTGTCGACCTTGTCACGACATAACATCAAAATGGATAGATATACTCTCCATCTAACATTCCCTGAGGACAGATGAACAGGAACCCTTAGACCTGTTAATGTTCTTTTCTATCTGGTAAGCATAGGAATGGAATAGAAAAATATGATAATGGAGAGTAGTTCCTGAAAAGGAGGTTCTCTGAGTCAAGATCTCTTGGAAGAGGTGAGATTTGGCTAAGAAATAGATGACACACAGGAGCAGTCATGGCCAGCTTGCCCACTGGAGCATGGTGATGAGGTGGGGAAGGAAGCAAGACCTGAGAGGTCCACACCAGCAGGCCTGGTAAGGAACCAGATTCTGGCTGCTCTGTACAAGAAGGCCAAGGGCAGGGTGAGAGTGAAGGCAAAGAGATGGTCAGAAAGTGCCTAGGAAGTTCAGAGGCAGATGTGAGGCTAGACTACAGTGGTAGTGGTGGAATAGTAAGAATATGCAAACTCTGTAGAACCTACAGTGCACTAGCGACAGTTTTGAGTGCTTTACATGTAATCTTCATAAAATTCCAGAGAGATACTCTTATTTTCCTCACTTTACAGATAAGCAAACTGAAGCACAGAAATAGTGGTTAACTATCCCAAAGTTTCTGAGCTAATGAGTAGTAGAGATTTGAACCCTTGTAGACTCTAAGGAAAAGTCCAGCCTAAACCACAAAGTGAAGGTGAAATAAATAGTACTTGGTATGAAGTGGATCTGAGGAGGAAACAGTAGCTCAAAATAGATTCGTAGATTTTCTAACACCTACTAGATCATTTAAGTTGATATATATTTGGAACTCAGGGAAATTTCCAATTTGCAGCTCTAATTTTCAGAATTTTCAACATTCAGACAGCATTTAATTGTGTGGGACTAAGTGAGATCTCTGGGGAAAATACACAGAGAGCAACCCTGGGCTTTTCTTGAATTCAGTCAGAAGGTGTCTGACTGAAGAGGTTCTAGTATCTCCCTCTTCATACTGACAGAATGTGAAGAGAACATTTTGAAAGAACACCAGGAGTATAATCACAGTTAGTTGGGGCAGGCTATCTTTTATAGGTTGTGGAAAATTTCATGTTCATTGGCCTTCACAATCATCCCCTTCTCCACCTACCACACTTGCTTAATCCTGGAGTCCTGCCCTGTTTGAAGTAGAGAAGTTCACAATGCAATTTACTAAATGCTTTCATATCTACCATTTCCTTTGACCTTAATAACCACTTCATAGAGTTAGCAGCATACTAAGTAGTGACAGTGATAACTTCTCCCTAATGAGGATCATGGGCACAGGAAAGCTAAATGACTTGCTCCCTGAGCTGTTACCAGCAGAGCTGGGACTCCAGCCTACACCCTGGGATGCCAACCAAATCTGCCCTTTCTGCAGCACTGCGCCTGCTCAGCACATCAGTGTGCTTCCTTATATTGGCAATTCCCATTCATCTCTGTGCAAGAACAAGGTGGAAAGTCAAACACTTCACCTCTCCTCTACTAGCCAAAATGTCTCAGGCTGATAGTGTTGAATCCCAAGACAACATGGATTGTAGATAAGAGCCCATAAAGGGAGTCAGATAGGACTGGGCAGCTTTCCAGTCATTGCTGAAGGACAGCTATTCAGTGGGTGTCATTATCCTGCTAAACATGAATCGTCAAAGTAAAAACCACGCCATTTTGCACATTTGAATACAAAAGTATTTGCAAAAGTCAACCAAAAAAATCTGTGGGTTTCTTTTATTACAACATTAAATTTGCATGATTACAAATCATAGAAAATTGATAAAGAAAAATATATGGGTAAAAATCAGCAATATGTAAAACCTAGATCCATCTTTTGTGTGCTAGGGAAATAGACAAGGACTTTTATAAGAAATTTTAGGCAAATTATGATAAATATTAGGTTTTTAGTTACACAGCTAGGCTGACTACACCAGGGACGTCTCTGGCTCATTTCTCATCTGCCAATCTTCCCAGGGACACACTTCTATCTTGCTCCTCCCCTTTCAAATGCTAATTAAGTCACTAAAATGTGCATTTCACCTTCCTGCCCTGAGCAGTGCCAGACTGTAGTTTTAACTAAATCTCTGTAAGACTATCGTGAATCACAGGCACCCTCCTCTCCTGCACCTCATGGCAGAAGCAAGTGTGTGAGTGGCCAGCTCCTGAGCAATATGTGCCCTTTACTGCCATAGCCCTAAGGCTTCTGACAATTCCCAATTAGAAAAGGGCAGCTCAATGACAAGGAACTGGCAGGGTGGGAGCTAACACCTGCCACCCTGTCACCACACAATCTGGCTTCAGTCTAGGCCAGGCAGTGTGTCAAGGGAAAACCAGTGCCAGCACAGAATGAGGTTTGGTGGGTAGAGCGAAGAGGCCTATCTCAGTCTTCTCTGACCCTGACATGAAAGGTAAGTTTGATGTATTTGCTTACATTGAAATGGTGCCAATCTCTAATCTCAGAAAAAGGAGGAAAATCCTAAATTCTTATCATATTTGACTGGAGACCTGTATATTCCCCCAGTGGACATGGTGGTGTTGGATGGTCAGGCTGCATCTCACAATATGCTTTCAAAAACTGAGGCAATGCTGCCAAAATATAGGGGAAAAGAAGGAGTGAGTCGGCTCAAGAGCACAAAGTCCCTTCCCTATGGAATTCAGTTAAGGCTGCTATAACAGAGTTATAGATGGATAGATAGATCACAGATAGATGATGATGATGATGATGATAGATAGATAGATAGATAGATAGATAGATAGATAGATAGATAGATAGATAGATAGATAGATGATAGATAGATAGATATAACAGGGATTTAGCTCAGTGGTTCTGGCACCTGCCTAGCAAGTGCAAAATCCCAAATTCAATCTCCAATAACTGCATGCTACAATGCTGGATGTGGTGACTCACGCCCACCAGCAATCAGTACCAGACACTACAGTGCCGGGTGTTATGGCTCAAACCTGTAATCCTAGCACTCAGGAGGAAGAAGTAGGAAGATTGCTGTGAGTTCCAGGCTTGCCTGGGCTACATAGTGAGCTCAGGGCCAGCCTGAACTACAAAGCAACACCCTGTCTTAAAAAAAAAAACACAGAATACTATAGATTCAATGGTTTATCCACCACAAAAATATATTTCTTGTACTTCCTGTGGCTGGTAAGTTCAAGATCAAATCATCAGCAGATTTGCTGTTTGGCCAAGTTTTCTTTCGATTCACTGCTGGTTCCTTCTAGCTGTGTCCTCAAGTACTGGAAGAGAGCAGTGAGCATTCTTCAATCTTTTTTTTTGAGGATAGTGATCCTGTTTAGGTGGACTCTAGTCTTAGCTTAATTTCCTCCCAAAGTTTCCACCTTCTGATGCTACTACTCTGCTGGGATTAGGATATCAGCACCAACATGTAGACCATCCAGGGCTTTGCATCTCCTGGAGTCATATGGTGACTGGAGACTTCTAAAAGCGTCACTCCCTCATTCCATTTTGACCCCGAGTCACAGTCAGCCTCCATGACCCCAGGGTTCACTTCTGAGGAGTCAAAATATCAGGATCAAAAAGCAGTTATTTAAATTTGGATCTCTCATTCTTTATAATTCCTTATGAAACACAGTATGGTATTCTAAGTCATCTAGAGATGATTTAGAGTATATAGGAGGAAGTACATATGTCCTACACAGGCACTGTACTATTTTCCTTATATATGAAGAACATTGGCATCTGTGGATTTGAGCATTCCTGGGGTCTTGGGACAAGTCTCATGTGGATAGTGAGATGACTATTTGTTGTTCTCTCCTATTTATTTCTGAAGTTTACTATTCAATGAATAATTAATCTGATTGGAATTCTATCATAGTTTGCTTTGCCAATAATTCACAACATTTTGCACATCAGGACACTTAAGACAAAGCATAACATTTCAGGTCATGCAAGGGTAAATGAATGAGGCTGGGCAAGAGCCAGAGCTCTGCAGAGAGTCTCAAGGCTACCTTAAGAAGCAGTTTCTGAGCTACATTAGTTGTAAGCTCTGACTTAGATCTCAGGACTCAAGAGGCACTGGATCCTTTTATAACTGCTAATTCCTAAGATTAAATAATTAATTAATAATATTAACAGGTTAAAGTTATATTCTCAGGGTAGGTTCTGGAGTCTAACACTTCCACTCAAACCTACTGAATTCAAATTTCAAAGGGCTTGGCCAAATACTCTCTATGGAGGAAAGACAGCCTCTTTAACAAATGGTTCTAGAAAAACTGGGCTTTATCCTGCCAAAGACTAAAGCTAGATCTGTCTCTTTCTCCATGCACTAAACTAAAGTCAAAGTAGATTACAAACCTAAACATTTAAACAAAAAACACTAAATCTTCTGCAAAATAGGTTAGGTAGAGCTCTTGGAGATGTTAGCTTAGGGAAAGACTTTATAAGCAAAACTAGCAAAAGGAATCAACAAATGGGATCTCATCCTATTAAAAAGCTTTTGCAGGGAGGGGGCAGTTCTGTGGGTTACAGATTTAGCTCACTAGTTCTATCACCTATCTAGCAAGTGCAAGGTCCCTGGTTTTATCCCCAGTTACCACATATAATAATATCAGGCCTGGTGACTCATGCCCACCAGCAATCAGTACCACATACCACAATGCTGGGCATGGTGGCTCACACCTGTAATCCCAGCACTCGGGAGGCAGAAGCAGAAGGGTTACTGAGTTCAAGGGTAGCCTTGGGGCTACATAGTGAACTCAAGGCTAGCCTGAACTACAAAGCCAGACTCTGTCTCAAACAAACAAACAAACAAAAACTTCTGCACAGCCAAAGAAATTACCAAGAAAGCTAAAAGACAAACAGCAATATAGGAAAAAATCTTTACTAGCTTTTCTCAGACAAACACCTACTATCTAGAATATATAAAGAGCTTAAAAAATCAGCCTCCCCAATTTAAAGACCCAGTTCAAAAATGGGCATCTGAAATGAACAGACACTTTTCAGAAGAAGTAAAATCAGCCAAGAAGCATACAAAGAAATGCTCAACATCACTGATCATTCAAGAGATCCTAATGAAAATAACATTGAGATTTCATCTCACTGCACAAAGAATGGCTGCTACTACAAACTTATCCAGCAATAAATGCTGACAAGGCTATGGAGAGGAAGAACCCTTTTCCACTGTTGGTGGGAATGTAGATTGATCCAACCACTATGGAGATCAATGTGGAGATTCCTCAAAAAACTAGGATTAGAGGTCCCATTTGACCCTGGTATTCCTCTGCTATGAATATAGACAAAAGAATTAAAAGATTCATATCATAGCAACATATGTGCACCCATGTTCATAGAAGATCAGTTTGTGATAGCTAAATCTTGGAAACAACTCAAATGCCCATCAACTGGAGACTGGGTAAAGAAGATGTGTCCATGTATATATATATGGAGAGAGAGAGAGAGAGAGAGAGAGAGAGAGAGAGAGAGAGAGTATTACTATGGTATAAAGAATGATAAGTCTGAGTAATTTATATTCAAATGGACATATCTTAAGGACATACTCATAATTGAAATAAATAGGTCACAGATGTATAAATACTGAATTTTTGATGTGAGAATCTGAAGGTGTAAATGAGTTCTAGAATATATGATAGATATTATGAAATAGAAAATATTCAAAGGGAGAAGGGTAGGGTTATGTAATAGGAGAAAGAGAAAATATGTTTAAAAGACAAAGCAGGGCAAGAGATTTAGCTCATTGGTTCCAGCGCCTGCCTTGCAAGAGCAAGGTCCTGAGTTCAATCCCAGTAACCACATACAATGTTGGGTGTGGTGACTCATGCCCACCAGCAATCAATACCACATACCACAGTGCCAAGTGTGGTGGCTCACGCCTGTAATCCTAGCACTCAGGAGGCAGAGACAGGAGGATTGCTGAGTTCAAGGCTTGCCTTGGCTACATAGTGAGCTCAGGGCCAGCCTGAACTACAAAGTGAGACCCTGTCTCCAAAAAATAAAAATAAAATAAATAAATAAAAAAGAAAGCATATGTATACAGAGGAGGGAGGGCTTATAGAGTGGGTAGGGGAATGGGTAAAAATGAGAATTAACTCATGTCATATACTGGTATATATTCCCAATATTGAGTGTGATTATGATGTATTATATATAAAATGTACCAAATAAAGAATTCATTTAATAGAAAACATTTCAAAGATTTTGGGAAGTGTAAGAATTTGAAGATCATCCAGCTCCTCCTATGGTTTTGATGCACATTAAATTTGCACACTTTTGGGTATTTGTGTCCCAATCTCTTCCCCAGAACTGTCAACTTCTCCCTCCTTTACCCTCATCCTGCACAGGAATTTCTTCTGAAAAACTGGCTTTTGTCAAATTAGGATAATAAGAAATTAAAGGAAGAAAAAGACTGCATCACAAAGAACAGGACTTGGGCCCCAGGAGGTCATCAGTATGTTTGGAATGGACCAGCAAGGACCACTCTTCCTCTTCAACTATGAGCAGGGTCTTATGGCCCTGAACACAAGAATCCCTCCTTTAACTGGAAGCTCGACCAGAGGGCTAGATAAAAAGAAAATGTGGAGCCCTACTACAGAAAAATGAAGAGGAGAAAAAGTGAAATAAAAATACTTAGTTTCATGCAGCAGGCATAAGTATAGAAATGGAAGGGAAAACATGTCACCTGGAGGCCTGAAGAGAAAAAGAAAAGAACAAAAGGTCCTGTGCCTCCCTCTCCCTGTGCATTTTGCTCTAGCACTTAATAGATGAATTATTTTGTAAGTCAGTGCCTTCACCATATTCTCACTCTTTCAGATGTTGTAGACTTGGCTCAGGGCACCACTGTTCACCAGCTAAGCCACCTCCATGCTTCTTTCAGTTCTCTTGTGTTTATTATTCTTGTCTATAAAAAAAAAGGGACTTGGTAGAATGATGCCCAAATATGTAACATATAGCACATAATGCTAAGAAACCAAAAAGGGACAAGGATGAGAATCAACAAAACTAGTAAGTGCCAACCTACTTTAGATGAGGAACAGAGGGATGACAAGGAAGGAAGTGACATAAAAACAAGAACAGAAAGAGGAGAAATCAGAAATGGGTGACTGTAGGCAGAAGCACTATGCATGGGAAGGGAAGTTTCAGAAGACCCAAGAGTTGATCTGCAGTGATGTCCTGGGGTTGATCAAGGAGGAGAACAGAATGTTACCTCAGACTCCACAAACATAATGGTAGATCTGGGAGATCTGGAACCAATGCACCCTATTCATGTGATACAGTGCTGAGGCCTGGGAAGCCAGCCACGTGGACCCCATTCTGCTCAATATCTCCTATTAATGATGGATGCTCATGGAATTAACCATGCTGCTTGGTACTCTAGAGATGCCAGTGAATCTAGTGTAAGCTTGATGGTGACTTTGAATGCACTGATGAGATCCCACTACACGATGTATGTGAGTACCATGCTGCCTGTATGACCTCATTTTTCTCTTATCAGACCTCCGACTTGGCCCTAAATACCTTGGCTGCAGTTTTGGTCATATTTAATCAAATGCCACACACAGATGCATATGATAACCACTAACTTGTACTAACTTCTCTGAAAGAAGCTATCATGCCAGAGACTTCTATCCAAGTGTCTCTGTCCTGATATCTATTGAGTTAACCTGACTTGCTGTGTCTTTGCAATTTCTATGGGCCATACAGGTTAACAGCTCCTGTAATGTGATTTATGGACCACTGAGTGGATAATGGTGCTGTTGCTGCCATAAAGCAGTACCCAATGATAGGAAGGAACCCTGATACCTTTTGTATCAGCCTTCACCCAAATGGAAAACCACCCAGGACCAACCCTTGACTTTCAAGCTGTTACCCTAAGTAACAGCTATTGTATTTCACTCTTAAGATGTGGTCACTGAAATTATTTGCTAGGTTTTAAGCAATATTACAATTTTTAAACTGAGATGGTAAATCATTAAATGTAAGTGATTTTTAACATATGCTTTGCTGAACTACTGTGACAGTTTGGCTGTGGAATTCTTGCCTAAACCTTCCTCTGGAAGTTTGTTTTGTTGTTGTTGTTGTTGTTGTTATTCTTTGAGACAGGGTCTCACTTTGTAGTTCAGGCTGGCCCTCAACTCACTATGTAGCCCAGGCAAGCCTGGAACTCAGCAGTCCTCCTGCCTCTGCCTCCCTAGTGCTGGGGTTACAGGCATGAGCCACCATGCCTGGCACCATGGTATGTGGTTTTGATGGTTGTTGGGCATGAGTCCCTATGCCCAGCATTGTATGTGGTTACTGGGATTGAACTCAGGGCCTTGTGTTTGTGAGGCAGGCACCGGAACCACTGAGCTAAATCTCTGGCCCTGGAAGTTTTAACTAACAATTTTTCACACATGGGAAATGTTAAATATTTTGTACTTAGCTCCAGAGTTAGGCCATGCGGTTTCCTGTCCCACTTTGTTTTTGTGTGTTACCTTTGGTCTTGGACTGTACCAAATGAAATTAAAGGTAGGCAGGACTTTCTTCCAAAACATTCTGTTCAGTATCATTTCTTATGGGGTGATTAATGACAACTATGTAATTATTTCACTAGTCAGGTAAATTAAAGTTCTAAGTAATGGATAAATCCACTTAAACCTCCCTCTATGCATTTTGTTTTTCAGTACTACAGGCTAAACTAGGGTCTTCTCACCAAGGCCTCCTCAACCCTATTTTTCTCTTTTATTTTGAAAAAGTATCTCATTAAGTCACTGAGTTGGCTGAGCTGGTATTAAACTTGAGCTCCTGGGTCAGCCTAACAGAGAGCTGAGACTACATGGGTGTACTACTACTTCCCTTTATGACAAAAAATTCGGTGACAATTTTGAATTTACTTACAGAGGATGTTCTGTGGTTCCAGTGAAAACCACTCAGCTCTGTTAGCTGAGGAGAGCAAATTATTATTAGAGCCCACCTGCAAATTATTATTAGAGCCCACCTGCCACTAGACCCAGGCCAGCTGACCCAGGGACTTCCATCTATGCCAGGTGGGTCTGAGTAAACCCCACAGAGGGTGCACAGTGATTTCCCCTACCTGAAAGCAGCCTGCCTGCCACTGGACCCAGGCCAGCTGCACTATGGGACATCCATCCACCCCAAGTGATTCTAGCGTACCCACCCTTGGACTCAGGCCAGAAGCCTGTGGGAGCTCCATTACTGTTTTCATGAGTCTGGTAAGTGCCTCCTAGGTTGTACAGTGATTTACAGTTTCGCCAGCACAACAGATAGGAGGAAAAAACTCAAGAACCCAGGCACAAAGATGACCACCACAGGGGAATTCAGGGAAAAGGGAAATGGAGCAAAATTAAGCTCAATCTCCAGGGCTCTCTGAACTGATAACAAAAGTAAATCTACTAATATAGAAATCAGAACTGATCTCTGAGATGAAAACAGAGATGCTGAGCCGGGTGTGGTGGCTCACGCCTATAATCCCAGCACTAGGGAGGCAGAGACAGGAGGATTGCTGAGTTTAAGGCTTGCCTGGATTACATAGTGAGCTCAGAGCCAGCCTGAACTACAAAGCGAGACCCTGTCTCAAAAAAAAAAAAAAACAGAGATGCTGTCCACAGTGAAGGACTTCATTAAAGAAGAAATCAGGAACATTATAGCAGTTTCAGAGAACAAAAGCAATGGAACATTGGGGCCGGAGATTTAGCTCAGTGGTTCCAGCACCTGCCTAGCACGTGCAAGCTCTCTGGTTCCATGCCAATAACCACATACAAAGATCTGATACTGGGCATGGTTACTCTCACCCACCAGCAATCAGTACCACACTCCACAATGCTAGGCGTGGTGGCTCACGCCTGTAATCCCAGCACCTGGGAGGCAGTGGAAGGAGGATTGTTGAGTTTGAGGCTTGCCTGGGCTAGATAGTGAGCTCAGGGCCAGCCTGAACTACAAAGCAAGACCCTGTCTCAAAAAAAAAAAAAAAAGCAATGGAACATTATAAAGAGCTTCAAGCAGAGGTACAGGTGATCAAAAATGAGAATGAAAGTTTCTGAAGTAGGATAAATGAAGAGAAAACTGAATTTTAGACCTAGAAGATAGGCTTACAGTCAATGAACAGGAAAGGAATAATTTATGGAAAATGGCAAAGGACCATGAGAAATCAATGCAACAGCTCCTAGATGACTCAAAGAAGAATAACATAAGGCTGATTGGAGTCAGTGAAGAAGCAGGAGACAGGGCAAAAGACATCAAAAAACTATTTACAGATATAATGGTAGAAAACTTCACAGGAAAAGGAAAAGAATTGGACATATAGATAAACGAGGCATATAGGACTCCAAAAGGCCATGATATTAAAAAATCTACACCCAGGCATATAATTATCAAGGTTCCAAATATCCCACAAAATGAAATACTGAAAGCATCTAGGGAAAAGAAAAAATGACATACAAAGGGAAGCTCATCAGGATTACAGCAGGCTTTACAACTCAAACGCTCAATGCAAGGAGAATCTGGAAGGAAGTGTTTCAAGCATTTCGGAAAAACAACTTCCAACCTAGGTTTATGTATCCTGCAAAACTATTTTTCAAAATCAATGGAGAAATAAGATACTTTCATGACAAAGAACACCTGAAGAATTTCTCAATGACAAAACCGGCACTCCAAAACATTCTAAAGAATATCTTGGAGAAAAACAATGAAGGCCACACACTCATCACACTCATAAGACCTAGCAGAGTGAATTTAGTGAGCAAGACATGAAGCTGAGTGGAAAGGGGAAAAGCAAAGAAAAAAAAAAGAGCCAAGAATAGGATAACACCATTACAGGTATAAATCAGGCCATATCAGTCATAACCATTAATGTTAATGGCCTCATTGGACCAATTTAAAGACAAAGACCGGCAGAATGGATTAAGAAACAAAATCCTACAATATGCTGCATACACAAAAAGCACATAATTCAGAAAGAAAGCCACAGAGTTAAAGTAAAAGGATGGAATACAATTCTCCACATGACAGGAAACTGCAAAAATAGCCATTCACAGGAATGGCTATCCTATTTACAGACAAAATAGATTTCAAGCCAAAATTGATTAAGAGAGACAAAGAAGGGCACTACATCCTTGTACAGGGAGCAATCCAAGAGAGAGAGAGAGATGACATTCATAAATAATTATGCACCAAATTTCAACATCCCCAACTATAGAGAACAAATATTAACAGATATAAAAACCCTGATAAGCACTAATACAATAGTAGTTGGCAACTTCAATACCCCACTGTCACAACTAGACAGATCAAGTGGACAAAAAATCCATAATGAAATACTTGAACTGAACCAAACCTTTGAACAAATGGACTTAATAGATGCCTACAGAATATTTCATCTGACAAAATCAGAAATCACATTCTTCTCTGCTGCCCATGGGTCATTCTCCAAAACAGACCATAAACAAGTTCATAGAACATGTTTAAGTAAGTGCAAAGGAATTGAAGTTATCCCCTGTATATTGTCAGACCATAATGACTTGAAATTGGAGCTGAATAGGAAGAGAAATCCTAAGACTGTCACAAATACATAGAAAATGAATAATACTCTGCTGACCAACCAATGGATCACAGAAGAAATCAGGAAAGAAATTCAACAGTTTTTACAATTAAACAACAATCCCAGTACTTCTTACAGGAATTTATGGGAAAAAATGAAAGCAGATCTATGAGGGAAATTCATAGCAGTAAATGCCTACACCAGGAAAATAGATCAAGCACAAATAAATGACCTAATGTTAAACCTCAAGCTACTAGAAAAAGAGGAGCAAAACAAAACCAAAGTTCATACTAGGGAGAAAATTATAAGGATCAGGATAGAAATTAATTCAATGGAAACTAAGAGAACCATACCAAAAAAATCAATGAATCCAAGAGTTGGTTCTTCAAAAAGATTAACAAAATTGATAGATCCCTAGCCAACCTTATCAAACAGAGGAAGGAAAAGGCTCAAATCCACGCTATTAGGAATGAAAAAGGGGAAAGCACCACTGATGCAATGGATGTCCAGAGGATAATAAACATGTACTTTGAAAATTTGTGTTCGGATAAGATGGAAAATGTAGGAGAAATGCAGATTCCTAGATACATATGGATTTCCAAAGCTAAGTGAAGAGGATATAAAAATGTTAAATATCCCAATATCAATATGTGAAATTGAACATATAATAAAAAATCTACCAACAAAGAAAAGTCCTGGTTCTGATGGCTTTGTCACTAAATTCTACAAAAATCTGAAAGAAGAGTTAATACCACTGCTTCTCAAACTTTTTAATGAAATTTAAAGGGAAGCAGTTCTTCCAAATTCATTCCTTGAAGCAAACATTTCCTTGATCCCAAAAGGAAAAAAAGACCCAACCCAAAAAGAGAACTGCAAGCCAATCCCTAATAAACATTGATGCAAAAATTCTCAACAAGATACTAGCAAACAGAATACAGAGAATTATCAAGATCATACATCCTGACCAAGTTGGATTCATCCCAAGGATGCAAGGATGGTTCAGCATACGTAAGTCAATAAACATTATTCCATTATTCACTATATCAACAGACTCAAAGACAAAAACCATATGGTTATTATCTCAATAGATGCAGAGAAAGCATTTGACAAAATCCAACACCCATTCATGACCAAACTACAGAAACTTGGAATAGATGACTGTATCTCAACCTAATGAAAGCTATTTACAAGAAACCAACAGCCAGCATCAACCTAAATGGTCAAAAACTGAAATCTTTCACACTAAGATCAGGAACAAGACAAGGATGTCCAATGTCACCACTCCTGTTCAATATAGTGCTAGAAACATTAGACATTACAATTAGACAATCAAAAGAAATAAAAGGAATAAAGACAGGAAAATAAGTTAAACTGTCATTATTTGCTGATGACATGATACTCCATCTAGAAGACCCTAAAAACTCCACCAAACAACAGTTAGACTTAATCACCAAATTTAGTAGCATAGCTGGATACAAGGTCAATGCTCAAAAATCAATTGCATTTTATACACAAATAATAGATTGATAGACAAAGAAATTGGGGACTCAGTCCCGTTTACAATAGCATCCAAAAAAGTGAAATATCTAGGAGTCAATATAACATAGGAGGTAAAGGACCTCTACTCTGAAAACCACAACACTCTGAAAAAGGAGACTGAAGAAGATATCAGAAAATGGAAAGACATCCCTTGTTCCTGGATAGGAAGAACCAACATCATCAAAATGGCTTTACTCCTACAACTAGTATATAGATTCAATGCAATCCAGATTGAAATCCCAACAGCATGTTTCACAGACCTAGAAAAAAAATCTTCCAAAAATTCACCTGGAACCACAAGAGACCCTGAATAGCAAAAGCAATTCTAGGCAAAAGGACATGGCAGGGGGCATCACTTTCCCCAATTTGAAACTTTACTACAAAGCCACTGTGATAAAAAAAAATGGCATGGTACTGGCAAAGAAACACACCTACCTGATGGACAGTGGAGTAGATTAGAAGATCCAGAAACAATGCCAGATAGACTAAGCCACCTCATCTTTGCCAAAAGAGCCAAACATCCTCAATGGAGGAAAGATAGCCTCTTTAACAAATGGTGCTGGAAAAACTGGGTTTCAACCTGCCAAAGACTGAAGCTAGATCCATCTCTTTCACCATGTACTAAACTAAAATCAAAGTGGATGAAAGATCTAATATTAAAACAGAGACACTAAACCTGCTGCAAAACAGGTTAGGAAAAACTCTTGGAGACATTTGCTTAGAGAAAGTCTTTATAAGCAAAACCTCTATAGCATGAGAACTATCAGAAGAAATCAACAAATGGGATTTCTCTCTATTAAAAAGCTTCTGCACAGCAAATGAAACCATCAGCAGAGCAAAAAGGCAACCAAAAATATGGGAAAAATCTTCACCAGTAATTCCTCAGGCAAAAGGTTACTATCTAGAATACATAGTTAAAAAAATCAGTCCCCCCCCCAATTTAAAGACCCAGTTAAAAAATGGACATCTGAAATGAACAGATACTTTTCAGTGGAAGATGTAAAAAGCAGCTAAGAAGTATATGAGGAAATGCTCAACGTCAAGAGATGCAGTTGAAAACAACTCTTGAGATTTCATCTCACCCCACAAAGAATGGCTGCTATCTTGAAATTAGCCAGCAACAAATGCTGGCCAGGTTGTGGAGTAAAAGGAACCCTTCTCTACTGTTGGTGGGAATGTAGACTAGGACAACCTTTATGGAAATTAGTGTGGAGATTCCTCATAAAACTAGGATTAATGGTTCCATTTGACCCCTGCTGGGGATATACACAAAAGAATTACAAGAGTCATATAACAGCCACATATGTGCACCCATGTTTATAGCACTCAGTTTGTGATAGCTAAATCTTGGAAACAACCCAAATGCCCATCAACTCTAGACTAGATAAAGAAGATGTTGGGCTGGAGGGTTAGCTCAGTGGTTCCAGTGCCTGCCTCGCAAGTGCAAGGTCCTGAGTTCGATCCCCAGTAACCACATATAATGCTGGGCATGGAGACACACCCACCAACAATCAACACCGCATACCACAATGCCAGACGTGGTGGCTCACGCCTATAATCCCAGCACTTGGGAGGCAGAGACAGGAGGATTGCTGAGTTCACGGTGGCTTGCCTGGGCACCATAGTGAGCTCAGGGCCAGCCTGAACTACAAAGTGAGACCCTGTCTCAAAATAAATAAATAAATAAATAAATAAATAAATAAATAAATAAATAAATAAATAAATAAATAATATTCAAGAAGATGTGGTTTTTATAAATGGAGTATTACTCTACAATAAAGAATTATGTGATTGAATCATTTATACTCAAATAGATGTACCTTCAAGACATACTCATAAGTGAAACAAATAGGTCACAGATGTGCAAATATTGTATATTTTCTCTGATATGAGAAACAAGTTATAAATATGTTCTAGAATACATGACTAATATTGTGAAATAGTAAATATTCAAAGGGTAATGGGGCTTGGGAGTAAATAATAAAGAAAGAAAACATTGACGTTAACTTACTAAAATACTCAGCCCCCTGCAATATGGATACAAATCTTACTGGTTTTTAAGTGTGTGCAATTCATTATAATTTGTAAGCAGACAGGAACATTTCCACAGTTAATTTAATTAGAATAATTGAAAGCATCAAACACCATTTACTCAGCCCTTTCAAGTATGTTTGAATCGCTCATAGAACAAAATTTTGTGTCTGGAGTTAAAATGTACCTTATACTTGTAAAATGTTAAAACGTCAATATTTTAAATGTGTGTTTTCTGAACATAGATTAAATGTGTAGTGTTTAAAGCCCTTCCCACCATCAATTTAATGGGTGACAGAACAATTAAAGATGTTTTATCAGTACGTGTTTTCTGCAAAGGAAACGTGTACATTCAATTAGCACAAAGAGAAAATGAAAGTGATGCTGCTAATGCATTTGTGGGAGTTATCCCCGCGATCTTAGATTTGTTTAAATCAAAGGGTCCACCTGTAATCAATTTTGGCTCATTTTAAAGTGTGCATTTCATGATTTATCAAAACCTTTTGGGTAATATTTTAGGGAAAAAATTAACAGTGAACATCAAGGAAATTGTTTGCTTTATGTCCAAAACACCATCCTACAACCTGACAATATAAGACATACAGTTCCTATAAATTTATGTGTCTAATTAGGAAATCAATACTACTATTGTATAAGCAGTTGAGAAGCTCTTGTTTCTGAAACTTGCCTTCTGTAATCCACTTGGAAGCTCTGTATGACATGAGAAGGCTGTTGTGCTTTATTTAGTTTGAGATTCCCTAAAATTGCTTCTTCACTAAAACTGCCAAAAAGAAAAAATCTAGTAAACAAAGCCAGGCATGGTAGCACACTCCTGTAATCCCAACACTTGAGAGGCTGAGGCAGGAGCATCACTGCAAGCACAGGGCCAGCCTTGGATACATAGTGATATGTATCCCAAAGCTGAGAATACCTGTTCTGATAACTTGCTATGATTCCCTGTATAATTCCCTGTATAAAGAACAGAATTACCTGTTCTGATAACTTGCTATGATTCCCTGTATAAAGCAGGCTCTTTAAAAAATAATAATAATATCCTAAAATATTAGTATATAATCTCACATATATAAATCCAATTCACAGAGATGCAAAGTAGGATGGTGCATATCAGGGACCAGAGGAGTGGGCAGTGTGGAAATGGAGTTATGGTGTTATGAGTACCATGTTTCAGTCCAGGACAATGGAAAGGTCTAGAGACTGACTTAGTTATGGCTGCATAACAATGTAAATGTACTGAATGTCACTGAACTGTGCACCCAAAGGTGGTTATAATAGTAAATTTTACGTTGTATATCTTTACTATATTACAATGAAAGTAATATTTTAAACTCCTCAGTGTCAGCACATCAGCTCTGACATGCTAGCCTCTGTTAAAAGGCCTCTTCACTATCTCCTGACTAAACCAGCTCCACCATTTGACTTACTTTTTATAAGTACATCAGAAACAAAAACATCCCTGCCCTATTCAGAAGACTTAGGAGGCATGATTATGATAAACATGTTTCTCATATACAAAAAATTCATAAAAGTAATGGTGGCATTGTCTGGGGCAACATTAAGAAAAAAAGTTGAAACTGTTTTCTCAAGCCCAATAAGAAAAACACTGTTTAATGGAGCTGTAGGAGAAAAGTCCTATTAGAAAACTTTTCACTAATTCTATAGAAACTTTAGATGGGAAAGAGAAAGATTATTATTTTTTAAAGTCTAATTCTGCATAGAAAAATGTGATTTCCAGGACATTTACAAAAAAGTAGATAGTGTGTTTCTATCTACATTTAGAGAGTATTTTCTTTATGATGTAGGCTTATATGAAAATGTGGATTCTTTTCTCAAAGTTGCATATTTCCATGCAAAATAAAATATCCTAAAATATTTCTCACTGTTTCAGGTTACTAAAAGTATAAGGAAAATGGTTCTATGTTGATATTTATAAATGTGGTGTGTAATATTAAAATATTATAAGTAAAGGAAACTTATAAGTAAAGAAAAAAGTAATATTTTAACTATCCTGTCCTGAAAGCAGTAATATATAATTTATGTTCAGTTGGATCTTCTTCTTATAGTAAGGTCAACTTTCAGTTGGTACCTTTTGTTATTGTTGGCTTGCTTGAAATCTTTAGGTTATTTTGACAATAAAAAATGTTCTCCCCTATTGATTTGTTTGACCTTTGCTGATGCCCTGTTTTCACTTGAACAGATGTACTTGAAATCCAACACCAGACTATTCCATGCTCACAAATCTGCTAGCAGAAGGAAATGATTATAAGGCGAAGCTCACAGAGAAGACAGAATAGCACTTATCTATACCTAAAATTATGTTACATCCTTGCCCATTTGTTTATTTTCTCTTTCCCTCACATGGTCACACACTAGTAAGAATTAGACTTCTGTAGAGACTGAGGTTTGGTCTATAGCACCCTTGCTGTGCTGTTAGCACTTTTTCTGGTTCCCAGCATGCACTAGGTAAATGTTGAGTGACTGGTGAGTGAGTGTATAAACAAGGAAGCTTGATGAAAGACTGGTATCGTAAAGGCTCCAGAAGTCTCTCAAAAGATCAGATCTTTTACTTGCTTTACAACATTGCTAATTTAATTGAACAACCTCAAGTTCTTCCCTCAAGTGTCAATCAATATTCTTATTTATGAGAGGAAACTCAATTTTCTTCCAGCTATTGTATTCCAAGATCTCATCCTGTCTTCCTCAAGACCCTTAAAGTGTCATTTTACAAGGCAGAATAACCCATTGGGATGAATTTTTCCAGAATATACTAAGAACAAAAAATTACTGCAAAATATTTATTAGATAAAGTTTCAGACAAGTGATGTCAACTGTGAGATGAACCAAACTCAGGCTTTCTGGGGTCATGCATGTTGATACCCAAAAGGCGGATGGCTTAAACCTATGGCTTGTACCCTGGACACATTACTACTATTCTCAGCTTTGGGATAGCAGACTATCCATCTCATAGGATCTATTTGTATGTCAAATAAATAATTGCATCAAAGCTGAGCACAAAGACTGAGGCAGAAGAAGGACATTCAAAAATAATTTTTGTATTGAAGAGTGACTTTTAAAAAGACCAAAATATATATGCTGATACATAATATATTAATATCTAGATATAATATATTTAGATATATAATTGATCTTGAGATAAGGCTCTGCTTTCTAATAATATAAACAGGTAAGAGAACTCACAAAGGAAAGATGCAGAAATTCCACAGGAGACTTTAACATTCAGAAAGAATCTACTGCTAATATTTGACAATATCTCTGCACAGGTAATATTTCCAGTTGTGGAAATCAGTACGACCCCAGCAGGCAAAAATAGCCTTTTGCAGAAGTAATTACAAATAAAATTAGAGAGGGGATAAGCTGGATTAAAAAATAAAACAAACATGACTTAATATTACACCACTTAGTGTTTTTCCAAAAGATCAATTGAAATGAACATTAGATACCACTTTTCAACTATCAGGATGGCAAAAGTATAGAACTGAAGTATTTGCAGTAAGATGGACACCTACTATTCTGCTGGCAATGTGGGAGCAGAAATTAATTTGCTCTAGATAGAAGTTTGATAGAATCTATGAGGATCATAAAACCTGTGTATCTTTAAACAGGAGAATTTTCCTTCTCAGTATGTGGGAGTTTATCACACAGAAATAATCCGAGTTATGGACCGTGATTGATGTACAAAAATATCCATGAGAATGAAAAAAAAATAAGAAAATGCCTAAATGGTCACTATAGCAAATTAAGTAAATGAAATATTTAATAAAATATTCTTAAAGAATATTTAGCAACAGGCAAAATTGCACAACATGATATCAAGTGAAACACTATATTCCTTGTGAACTATGTGGAGTATAATGTCAACTGAGTGGAAGAATAGCTAGAAGTAGAACCATGAGTGTGAGTATGGGTGGTCCCTTTAGCTGTCACTTCTGTTGAGAAGCATCCATCAAGAGAACTGACTGAAATCCATTTACCAAGATAAAGCAAAGACTCCCTGGGTGACTCCAACTTTCAGTTCATTCCAGAGACCCAACAACAATCATCCTTCTGCTCCAGAAAAAACACCAGCTAATAACATATCTCTTCATGACCAAAGTGAAAGAAGAAAGAAAGGGAGAAAGGAAGGAGGGAGGGAGGGAGGAAGGAAGGAAGGAGGTTTATCTTTCTTTATAGAAAATTAGCAATTCATTGTGTGTAAATACCACATTTCTTTATCCACTTTTCTGTTGCCAAACATATTAGGTGCTTCTAAGACTTAGCTGTTATGAATTGTGCTAGTGAAAACATAAGTAGGTGGAACATAAGTATCACTATAATATGACAACTTTAACTCTTAGAATAATACCTAGAAGAGGAATAGCTGGGTCAAATAGTTTCAGTGTTTGGAAATTTCCATAATGATTTCCACACTGGCTGTACAAGTTTACATTCTTCTGTATTTCTTTACAGCTGCTAGGTCTTCCACAGGACCACTGCTTTGTTAGGAAGAAGTGTGGGGCTGCCAAAGAGAAAGTCTGTAGGAATTAGTCACTTGTAGGCCAACTATTCTCAGGGCACTCAGAGCCAACCAATAATCATCTGTATCTTTAGCTATTTTAGTCTCTGCATGAGTGATTCTGGTAAAGAATCCCTGAAGTCTGCCTATCTTAGTTTGCTTGCTATTGTAGCACGTGGAAGTTTAGAGATCTGTGGTTTATATGGTCTAGGGCAGCAGAAAATCCACAGCACCTCTTCTGGGTTTCCTGTGTGTCTGAGTTCACAGGCATTGAAGTAGTTCTATCCTTTGCTTCAGTCTGGAAATCTCTAAATGTTGTAGCTTTTCAGATTTTGCTGCAGAGTTTTGCTCATCAATGGGCCCATGGACCCATCTAGAAGATCCCATTCACTATATAGATATATAATAAATACACACACACACACAACACATGCGTACAGATGTAACAAAGCATAAAGGCCCTCAGTTCAATTCCCAGTGCCACAAAAACAAAGAGAAAACCTAGAGAATATATTCCTTTTTTTCTGTTTCCTCCCTTACAAATGCTGCCAATGGCTGTGATTGTACTGTAATGGCCAGTGGCATACTTTTGAGACTAGCTTTGCCCAAAATAGGAGTCATCCTATTGTCTGATTTTAGCTCACTAGATTTCTGTCAGCATTGGGACCAAAGCCCTAACTATTTGAAGAACAACTTCTTTCTGATCATTCTCTCATGGATATATTTTTAAAATTTTATTTATTTATTTATTTATTTATTTATTTATTTATTTATTTATTTATTTATTTTTATTTATTGAGACAGGGTCTCGCTTTGTAGTTCAGGCTGGCCCTCAGCTCACTATGGAGCCCAGGCAAGCCTCGAACTCAGCAATCCTGTCTCTGCCTCCCGAGTGCTGGGACTACAGGCGTGAGCCACCATACCCAGCACTGTGGTATGTGGTACTGATTGCTGGTGGGCATGAGTCATCACGTACAGCATTATATGCGGATACCAGGATTGAACTCAGGATCTAGCACTTGTGAGGCAGGCGCTGGAACCCTGAGCCAAATCTCCGGCCCTCTCATGGATATATTTTTCTGAGACTTCACAAGAGCAGTTTATTATTTGAAGAACAAACTTAAGTATTTTCTAGGTCTTCTGCAGCCAATCCATTCATGATGCCATATTAACCACACATACGTACTGTCCATTCATTAATTAATTGCCCTATATTCCCTCACCTTCCAGAAAGGGAGAAACCATAGCCAGGGGTACCCTTGTTGGTTGTCTGACCTCAGGCAGGCTCATGCATTTGCACTAATTTCCCTGCACTGGCTGGATGACCTGGGGAAGTAACTTTGTCTCTCTCCACTGTCATTCCTCACTTGTAAAATGAGGTCAATGAACTGGGTGATCTTCACAATCATTTCTATTGAGCAACCTGTAATCTTTCTTGTTTTAGTAAATGAAGCCCAGCTGGAGCTTGGCCCAAAGGAACTATCAGAGAACAGAGCAGGTGTTGAGGCTGGAAGGAGAGATGAAGTTTCACAAAGGAGGAACACTGCCCACCCCAAAGCAGGGCCATGGCTGCATTTGTAAAATTGAAGTCTCAATTCCAGGGCTCTGCTTTTGATTGAGTTTCTGGGTTCCCAAGGGATGCCCAAGTGAGGCTTGCCAGGGATGTCCACATGCCCTCCCATAGACCACATCTGGGAAGATGCCTTTCCAGCCTCTGGAAACAAGTCCAGTTTGTAACCTTTCAATCCAGACCCCACAGTGCATGAGGTGAGCACAATCATCTCTAATTCCTGACCATCGCCATGTCTGTTGCCTTTCTGAGCCACTGCATAGACACCTGTCTCCTACCCTGTGGGGTCTTCTTTGCTCCTGGTCCTGTTTGGGAAGTGTCCTGTCCATCTTCCTGTCCTTGTCCAATGTACTGTTCTCTCTCTCCTCTTGGTCATAGCAGCACAATGCTGCATTTCAGCATCGGGTCAGCACAGCCAACACGACTGGGAGGAAGCTTGGCATAGGTGCATGGGGGTCGATGGCACAGCCAACTCATTACCAGAGGCTTTGCTTTCCCATCACCCATGGCAAGCAGAACAGGTTCATCACAAAGGACCCTGAAATTAACACCAAGTCTCAACAGATTGGACCCTAGACTCTGATTTTATGGGATTAAAACCTGCTTGCTTAAATGCGCCAGATCTATCTGACTTGGTGCCACATGGCACTGTGTTTCTTTTGAAAGGGCTTACAATTAACACAGAAGCAAACCCCCAAATCTTTGGCTCTAACAGTCTCTATCTCCAGAACCAAGAAATGACTTGTACATTTTTGTTTTAACTTCAGGACAGGATATGCCAGGAAAGAAGTACTAATACACTAACCTTCAGTTGGAATCACCTGATACTTGTGAGGTCCACTGTCCTTATAAACAAAGACTCCCTTCTTAATATATCAGTCTGGCTAATGTGTAAATATCGTATCTTTTCCCTGGTATGAGAAACAACTTATAAATGAGTTCTAGAATGCATGACTGATGTTGTGAAATAGTAAATATTCAAAGGGAAAGAAGGTGTAGGGTTAAGTAATGAGGGGAAAGAAAAAAATGATGGTAAAAAAAGGAAATAAAGCTTGTGTCTACAGGGGCGGGGGTTATAGGGTGGGTAAGGGATGGGGAAAAAGAATTAAATCATGTCATATACTGGTAGAAATTCTCAATGTTGAGTGCAATTGTGATGTGCATATATAAAGTGCCAATAAATTAAATTAATATATCAATCTTGAAAAAGGAATTATCCCTAAACATCTTCTCCAGTCTCTATTTTCTAGAAAAGTATGCCTTCAAAAATTGTCATTGTCCTTTCAATTCAAAGACATTCAGAACCATTACAAAATAAAGTCATGAGTTGGCCTGAATTTGAATAATAAAAAAGCTAGACAAAGAGTGTCCCAAGTCCCACCTTTTTCTTTAATCATAGTTAAGTTGATTATTGACAATAGCATAGTACTAGATAAATTCATCTGTGTTGGAAGTGCTTGGCCCTTTAAAGGATTTTTTAAAAAGCCTTTTGTGCAGCCCATCTCGTTTTCCAGTGGAAAAGGGGCTCTGCAGTTTGACCGGAGCATGGGTGTGAGACAAGCCTTGACTGTGGTTAGATTCTCTGCTCCCTTTTGGGACAGCCGCGAACTCCGAGCACCTGGAACAGTTTTGAGTTCTTCTCATGCATCTGGGTTTTGACTTCTGAAACCTTTGCTCCACTGACTACACTTCACTGGTTGTAGGGGAGCTGAGCCATTGAGAGGCTTTCCCATAAATCGTTAGTGCCTCCCTGTGCCCAGCTACCAGGACTATCTAGTCAAGTGAATATTAGGGGTATCTGAGCTGCAATGAGCCCCCTCTTTGTTAAGCATCACTGAATGACAATGATCCTTCAACAATGGCCTAGAATTCTAGGTCCCACACAGAGACCACAGCTTACTTCTTAGAGACCTAGAGGAGAAGACAGCTGCTCTGTCTATTCTGATTACTTTTAAAAACCAAACTAAGCAAACGAGAAAAAACTGGTCACTTGTGCTGAGGTCTGTGAACTCTGAACATCTCTGTTTGCCTACTGAGATCTGCTGCTGAACTGATAAAGATTTTGTCACCTAAAGTTAACAGTAAAATATTAACACCAGAGGCGCAAGGTTAAACTTTGGCTCTGCTGTCCTGGCTCCCCTGCATGAGTAGGGATTGTGCCAGTTATAATAATGCCCGGGTCTCAGACTTCTCTGAAAAGTAGGGATAATAAATTTTCTAATCTCAAAGGGTGTTTATGGACACTAAACGAGAAAGTATTATGATATACTGCATTTTCACCCGGGTCTCCCTGGCTTAAGGTGACAGGATATGCATAGGAAGTCGTCCTCAACTTGAGAACAGGGGCATGTGTCTCCATGTTGAGTCCTCTATACTCCTAGCACACAATGCAGCATATAAAAAGCATTCCATGAATTTCAGAAACTGCAGACTTTTTTCCAGAACAATGAGTGCCTGGTGTGTGCACCCCCAGGAGGGAGCAGTGGCAGATAATATGACTTGCTATTGATGTGACAGGGCTCTTTCTAAACTGCCAGACCCCCTTCTAGTCCTGTAAGGGGTGGCCAGGGAAGCACGCTTTCCCTCCTGCTGGAGCAGCCCAAGATCAGAGCTGAAATGTGCTTTGGGCCCTTTCCTGCCTGGACTCAGATAAGAAGCATATACAACCTCTGTCTATACAGATGGGCCCATCAGGGATAATTCACCTCTTCCTTTGGAGTAATTACCCACAGAGACTTATGCACAGACACATGCACCCTCTGCCAAGCTGACGCACTCCAGCAGGAAGAGCGGAACAAGCAATGACAAATGGTAGTCAAACCAGACTCTGTCCCCAGCCAGGAGGCACAAACTGTCCAGCCAAGTCAAGGACCGGATCCAGTTCAACCTCATTCCCAGGTCTGAACAGACTGCAGTGTCTGGGCCAGTGTTCCTGGGTGCCAGTGTTCTGCGGTAAGATCTGAGACTAAGGCCTCCCCCAAGGGGTTGGGACAGGTAATAGGATACTAAAATGACTTTCTTATTACCTCAGGTGGGAAGATGGGACACAAAGCTGAAGAAAAGGGGTCAAAGGGTGTCAACCTCCCCCATTTTTAAGGAAGTTATCACCTCTAGGACTCACTGAAAAATGACTCCCCAATTTTCCTAGCTTTGCCAATGCTAACCCAGTCCCTCCTCTCCCCGATTCCTTCCTAAGAACAGTAGAGAAAGAAAGAAATCATACCAGTAACCCTCAGGGTAATGACCCACAACTGCAATCATGTCCTCTCTATTTTGCCCTGTCTCTGTGATTCTCTGTGTCTCTGTGTCTCTGTCTCCTTGTCTCTGTGTCTCTTTGTCTCTATCTCTTTCCCACCAGAAGAAATGGAGTATAAGAGATGGCCCTCAAGAAAACCAGATTAAAGCTAGGTGCAGAGAGATGGAGCTGGATTCCTGTTCCAAAAGTCTATACCAGCCTTGTGTATCAGACAAGCTCTACAGGCCACAGGCAGAAAATGGAGGGTATTACAAGGGCGCACACATCCTCAGGAGGCACAAACCCTCCACCAGCCAGGAGTTCAAGGCACCAGGAGGACACCCACAACTATGGGCTGGGACGTAAGAGTTGGGAGTAGTTCCATGGGCAAGGTTGGAAAAATCCTGGTTCTTAGAGCAAGCAAAGAGGTAGGTATTAAACAATAAATTAATTTGAAGTTTTAAACTAGATTAGATCTAGACCTAGATTTTTTTTTTTGAGACAGGGTCTAGCTTTGAAGTTTAGGCTGGCCCTGAGCTCACTATGTAGCCAAGGTAAGCCTTGAACTCCTGCCTCTGCCTCCTGAGTGCTGGGATTACAGGCATGAGCCCCCACACCTGACATTGTGGTATGTGGTACTGATTGCTGGTGAGTGTGAGTCACCACACCCAGTGTTGTTGGATGTGGTTACCAGGGATCGAACCAGGAACTTTGCACTTGCTAGGCAGGCATAGGAACCACTGAGCTAAATCTCTGGCCCAAGACCTAGATTTTTAAATAAATCAGTTATACAAGAAGCTATGAGTTCTTTCAAAAACTTCTTTAAGGACCAAGAATTATAAAATTGATGGAGAATGTCTGATAACAATGTTAGGGAGGGAATTCAATCCATTCCCTTTTTGTACCCCATCAAATATATACATGTAACTAGATACTATACAAGTATCTAGCAATCCTGAGTTTCTCACAAGCAAAGGAGTTCAGAATATGAAAATTTCTCACTTAGCCTGGTGGAACATAAAATGACAAAATTTTGCTTAACTTGCCTGGCATATAAGTAAATATTTCCTAACACTCTTCAATTGTTACAGAGAGAAGAATGTATACAGTTACCTCTTAAGTCATTTCCTTATAAAGCTTTGTTTGAGTTACCTTCCCATCACTGAGACATAGTACTCGGTACCCACAATTCAGAGAAGGAGAGGTTTATTTTAGTAGCTCGGTCCTTCCATGGTCAACCAGCTTCATGCAGAAGCAGCCTGGTAGATGGAACTGATAGAGGAAACATGCTCACCTCATGCCAGACAAGAGGCAGAGAAAATCCCGGGGGAAGCCAGGGAAGAGCATAATCTTCCAGATCATGCCCACCGTAACCTGCCTCTTCCAAATGGAAGTAATATTGTTTGAAAGATGTTAATAAAATTACTGTCTTCCTCAGACATTCTAAAAACAATATTTTACCCTAAGCTAAATTCTTTATATGGTTGTATGTGTTTTTTTTTTTTGCCATGGTTTTATGTTTTTAAGCACTGTTTGATTCCTAAAGACTCAAGGAAACTGAGACTAAAAGTTTGAGGAAAATCCTATGCATCCATCAAGTGATGAGTTAAAGAGATAGTTCATTTTAATGTAAAATTTCAAGATAAAATAAATTTTATTATATTCATTTGTCTGAGTGGCCCCTCTTATGTTAAGGAAACATGATGATGCCAGATAGTTGTTATAATACCCATTGAATTTTGGATCAAACACTCCAGAGTGGAAGATAATCCAAATACTGATATTAAGGATAGGGAAAGAGTTCTCACACAGTGAGCTTCTAGATTTATGAACAGTCCTCTGTTCAAGAGACATGAATTATATCATAGTTATGTGTAGAAACGAAGCCATCACTTGGACTCCTAACTAGTTTCCATGAATTAAAACATAAAGGATCTGATCAAAGGAAGGGAATTATCCTGGTAATCTGGAGGTCACTACATTTTTTAAATCTAGTTTCTAATTTAAAAAGGTTCATAACTTTCCATATCCATAAACACTCCAATGTGCCTTACCCAAATAATAAACAAGCCTCTTCCTTATGGAGAACTTATGGTTCCCTAACCTTTAGGGCTTGGGTACAGCCTAAAACTATACAAGACCACAGGATCCAGAAACATCCAGTTCCTGCAGCAAAATAAAGGCACAGATGGCATAGGCACCACCTGTCTCCCCACGCTCAGCCCCTCCACCAGTCCTGCACTGCGCAGCCGTGCGAGCCATGAAGCAAAGTGATCGTGTCCTCATTCCAAGGACTGACCATGAGTGGTCTCGGCCAAACTTTACCTGGGAAGCTTGTTAAAGAAATTTGCTACCCTCCTCTTTTCTGTGCTTCAAATCCAGTTGTCTGGAGTGAGGCATGAGAATTTATATTTCCAACAAGTTTCTAGGTTATATTGTAACCCAAATCCTGTGTTTTACTGTCAAGAACACCTAAAGTAATACAATAGATGGCTTCCAAACACAACCTCTTATATTCACAAGATGAAAGCTCTGTATGCCAGAAGGATAAGCAAAGGGAAAGGAACAAAAGGAGTAGTTTCCTTGAAAGCAGCAAGTACTAGTTTTGACTACAGGTGAGTCCCTGTGGACTCTTTGAAAAAAACTGAGGTCTAACCTCTGATCTCAAGAGACTCTGATTTCATTGCGCTGAGTGAAGCTTTAGCCTAGAGGTACTATTTTTAACTCCCTTGTGATTCTAACATGCATTCAGCCATGGCACTCTGTTTTATAAAATAAGATGCTTCCCAGTACTCAAGCTCTGTGTGTGTGCAAGTGTGCAAACACATACATGGAGGTGTTAGGGGACAAAAGTAGGAATGGCTCACCTGACTTTTCTGTTTACTTACAATTCAAACAAGGAACCTGAGGACTCTGTCATAGGAATTGGTCATCTGGCTCAAGGATTAAACAGATATTAAGAAGGTGGCTTTTCCTGGGTCCTGCCTCTCCTCGTAAATAACACTGACAGGTTTCATGCTAGAGTTAGTTGATTTGTACCCCCCAAATATTCATATGTTGAAATAATATCCAGTGAGATGGGGGCAAGAAATGGGGCTTTGAGGAGCTAATTAGCTTATGAAGGTTGAGACCTCACTAGTTAGATCAGTGACTTGTAAAAGAGGTCCCAGGGTGCTCTTTTGCCATGGCCAATCAGGGATTGTTCTTGTCTCTCTCTGCCTCTCTGCCCATCTGTCTGTCTCTGTCTCTCTTGGTCTGTCTGTCTCTCTATTTCTCTCTCTCTCTCTCTCTCTCTCTCTCTCTCTCTCTCTCTCTCTCTCTCTCTTTCTCTCTGGGCTTGGATGGGGGGTCCTTTGCACTGAGCTACTTCCTTGGCATTTTTGTTACATTTTTATTTTGAAACAGAGTAACAGAGTCTTACTAAACTGTCCAGTCTGGGCTTGAACTTGGGCTCCTTCTGCCTCAGTGCCCAGGAGTCCTGAGGTCGTGGGTCTGTGCCACCTCACCCAGCTCTCTTCTTTTTTGTCCTCAGCCCCTTTTCTCCACTCCCGAAGCCCCTCACCCTGCTCTTAGATCTCTTGTTGACAGAGCGCTTCTGGTTCTTAGAAATGTCAGTTGGATGGTTCCGCACCCTCTGCAGCTGGTATGGGCATCCAGTAAGAGGACCTATTAGAAACGTGCCCACACGGAGTAGGTGTTTCCGAGCTTAGACATTCTTTTGAGTGCAGGCACAAGTTTGAGTCAAAAACCAGGACAGTTCCTTCACTTGTGTGAGGTAACATCACGGATAGCACAGGGGTCTTGTGTCTCCTGTGTCTCCGATTTCCTGTGGGGAAAAAAGGAAACTGAAGCAGGAGGGTCCCAACCAAGTTCAAGTCCAGCCATAGCAAACCTCTAAAAAATGGAACAGAAATCATTCCAATATAAAATGACACTAATGGACTCATTCTGTAGAAACTGACTTTTCTATAGATCATGTTATATGTTCTCAACCATAGCGGCCACCCTCACACCGTAGGGGCCCTTCTTTGCCTACTTTCACTTGGCCCAAATGGCTCTGCAAAGTCTGTTTCTTTTCCTACCTTTAATAAAACTTTGCTATTTGTGTATAAGAAAGTATTTGTTCTCTGTTACTGTCTCCTTTTGAGTACGATCACAACAGCAAAAGGATAAACATGAGAATGAATGTGTATTTAAGGGAAATAAGCACTATTCTGGCAGAAGTCAAAACATGAATTAATATAAAAAGAATGACTCATGTTCCTTCAAGTTGTATCTTTTAAGTTGAATTATTTAAATAAAAAGAAAATGTGCAAAATGCTTATAATGAAGAAAACAGCAACAACATCTCATGAAAATATAATAATGTGGTTTGGCTTGGCTTGGGGTATGCAAAAGCTTTGTTGCAAATGTGATTATATAGTTTCCTGGAATCTGATTTTATAGCTGTGTGTTTGATCAGTAAGATAATAAAATGTCTCACATAAGAAATAAATAACATTTCTCACCTAACTCATTCCTAAAGTCCAAATGGACTTCGTTGTTAATGAGAATTAATTCTTATAACATTTCTTGTCTTCCTCAGAATCTTTCTTCAAGTCATTCTATCTTGCTGTTCATTTATTAAGATGCATCTACACAACTAAGCATATACTTTAAGGTCATTTGTTTATCAACAATAATACTGTGCTTTCTTATGTAATGAGCATTCCAGGTATTAGCAGAGTTTATGATCAACTAGAGCCAGTCCTTTATCTATTGAACTGCTTCTGAGAAGCTAAACCTAACACGGCAGCACAACAAGGAAAATATATTTTTATAACATGGCAGAAATTTTTCATATAATCCCAAACCCCTAGATTCAGGTCAGAAAGAAGCTCTTTTTCATTCTTACTGCTTCCCAATGGAAACCCCTAAATATCCAGGCTACATCTTTAGACCTGTTTGTTTCCTGGCAGCTCTGCTGCACATGTGTGGATTATCACTTGTGAGTAGCAAAACAAGGAAACAAGTGTCCTCATAGGAGTCACTTAGGCTTTCCCCACATCCATCCACCACCTTCACCATCTTTCCATCCTTGTGCCAGTGCTAAAAAAAAAAAAAAAAAAAGGGTTGATGCCCAGGGTAGTTTGTATGGTTTTCAGGGAAGAGAAACTGATGTTGATGCAAAGAGTGAAGATGAAGAAGATCCGTAATATCCTCCATTCTATAATTTAGGGAGTTTAAGGACAAACTAAATTCTGTCACAAACCTGCAAGAATACATCAAGATACAAAAATGGAGGACTCCATACTTCTCCACCATGAACTCAGCTACATGCATATGAAAAATATCTTCCAGTTTTAAGGGCCAAGGCTCAAGTTGGAAAGCCTTGAGTCTTAAAAATCTGAACTGTGGCCAGGGTTGGTGGCTCATGCCTGTAATCCCAGCACTCGGGAGGCAGAGACAGGAGGGTTGCTGAGTTCCAGGCTTGCCTGGGCTCCATAGTGAGCTCAGGGCCAGTCTGAACTACAAAGCGAGACCCTGTCTCAAAAAAAAAAAAAAATCTGGGGGCCAGAGGTTTAGCTCAGTGGTTCCGGCGCCTGCCTCGCAAGCGCAAGGCCCTGAGTTTGATCCCCAGTAACCACATATAATGCTGGGCGTGGAGACACGCCCACCAACAATCAACACCGCATACCACAATGCCAGACGTGGTGGCTCACGCCTGTCATCCCAGCACTCGGGAGGCAGAGACAGGAGGATTGCTGAGTTCGCGGCAGCTTGCCTGGGCACCATATTGAGCTCAGGGCCAGCCTGAATTACAAAGTGAGACGCTGTCTCAAAAAAAAAAAAAATCTTTTACCTTTTTCATTGAATTTACTGATGCATTTTATACATACATTATGATCACATTCAACATTGAGAATTTGTACCTGTACATGACATATCTTGATTCTCATTTTTTCCCTTTCCGCTGCCCTCCTTATACGCCCCTTCCCCTATATACAACCTTTGACTCCTTTTATGTGCTTTCAATTTTTTCTCTTCTTTAATTTCATGGGCCCAAGTGATCTTTCTGCCTCAGCTTTCTTAGTATATAGAACTTCAGACACAAGACACTGTACTGAGCAGTTTGTTTTAATAAATGTCTATAGTCCAAGCCAAGAATAAAGTTTCTGTTTAAAATATAACTTCTAATAATATTTTTCAACAATAAATTATGGGTTGACTTTCCTTTTTAAAGTAACTTATTACTAATTGATTCCACTACCTTGAAAAGACCCAATGAGTGTTTAAAAATAATTACATGAAAAGTTCCAGCTTTTTCACTTCTGAAGCATATTAATTTCACTTTAATAAACATCTCTGTTCTACTGGAACACTTTTGAAACTGAAACAAGCCTAATGATTATATTCACCATAGTCATAGTTGGTATCACTCATGTATCTCAAGTTGGAAATACAGTGGAATTTGTGATTTCTTCTCAAAAAGCTCACATGAAAGGCCTTTGGAAATAAGCAAAAAAATACTTTTAGGGATAATATTAGTAATTCAATGTTTCTACTATCACGCATAGTATAATTAGAAGTAGTAGATATTACTTTCCTACATGCTACCTTTGCAATCATCAGCTAGGAGAAAGGACCATCAGGAAAAATAAATTTATTCCAGGAATTAATGAGAATGAGAGTTACCAGTGGACTAGATTGAAACTTATATCCATTAATTCTATCTAATTATTTTGCCCTAGGACTCAGTGTCTAGTTAAGTTTTTCAGGCCCTAGAGTTTATACAAAGTGCCAAGAATACATATAATGGCTTACAGAATTCATTCCCTTGCCACCACTTGTATTCTGCATACAAAATATAAAGTTGTTTTGTGTTTCTGTTTTGTTGTATGTGTTTGTGTGTCTGGTTCAGTTGTCATGCTGCTGTCTGTGCTCTATAGAACTGGTAAAGGTAACTGTGATGGGAACTTAGAAAAATCTTGTTGCAGTTTTAATTGTCTCACCAAGATTTTACAATCTAGCATCAAAAAAAAAAAATCTCACTTTCAAATCCTGCCAATGACAGAACATTGAAACAAAATCCCAAAGATTCTTTTAGCATTGCAATTATACTGTATGATTTTAAGAAATGATTTCCCAGCTTCTGATAAGTACAAATGATGATGGATCATAGTTAATAATAACATGTATGACAGAAAAAGCTTTTTTATACATATTTCTTTATTTTCATCATCAAACTATAAAATTACTTGGGGAAAATAAGTATGGCCAAATGCAGTGGTCCACACACACCTGTTATCTCAGCTACTTGGGAGGCTGAGACAAGAGAATCACAGGTTGGAAGCTAATTCATGCTACTTAATGAGACCATGTCTCAAAATAAAATAAAGGGCTGGAGATGTTGCTCAGTAGTAGAGCATTTGTGCAGCATATGTGAAGCTCTTGGTTTACAAGCACTGCAAAAATGAAGAAAACAGGCACACAGGCCCGCTCCACCCCAAGCGGCACAGACGTCCCAGCTGCTCTGGGCACCATTCCATCCCTGGCAGCGACAGCGGCGGCAGCGGACTGAGGCCTGCACACCGGCCCGCCTCACCCCCAGTGGCACAGGTGACCGGGCTGGTCTGGGCGCCATTCCGTTCCTGGTAGTGGCGGCGGCGACAGCGGCAGTGGACTGAGGCCTGCACAACGGCCTGCTCCACCCCAAGCCAGTGCAGATGACTCAGCTAGCCCAGGTGCCACTCGTTCCTGGCGGCAGTGGAGGACTGAGGCCTGCCCACCAGCTCACTCCACCCAGGAGCCAATACAGTGAGAAGTCAGGTATGGACCCCGGGGCCCATCCCCACCACAGAGGATTGAGGCCCACCAGCCAGCCCCAGCCCCATCCCAGAGCTACTTTGTAAGGACCTAGGTCCGAGAGGAGGCGGGGCCATTACCTGTGTCCCTTCACATTGCAGCAGCGCTGAGAGACCAGGCAAGATAAAAAAAAAAAAAGTGGGGGGGGGGG
>PVIC010017504.1:0-32693 GCA_004025085.1 Thryonomys swinderianus
ACAACCTAAATGCCCATCAACTGGAGACTGGATAAAGAAGATGTGGTTTTTCTATAAAATGGAGTATTACTCTGCCTTAAAAATGATAAGCTGAGTCATTTATTGTAAAATGGACGTACCTTCAGAACATACTCATAAGTGAAATAAATAGGCCGCAGATGTGTAAATATCGTATCTTTTCTCTGGCATGAGAAACTGAAAATGTAAATGAGTCCTCGAATGTGTGATAGATACTGTGAAACAGAAAATATTCAAAGGGAAATGGGGTGAAGGGGTGAGTAATGAGGGGTAAGAAAAAATGTGATGGCAATTTTAAAAAAGGGAAACAAAGCTTATGTATTCACGGGGCAGGGAGTTGAAGGGTGGGTAGAGGAATGGGAAAAACTGAGAATTAAATTGTGTCATATACTGGCACAAATTCTCAATACTGAGTGTAATCATGATGTGTATATACAATGTACCAATGATGATTCAAAAAACAAAAAAGAAAAATGAGAGCCCATCTTTCACTCAGATATAAACATTAAATGTCACTGCACACAGACACCAATATTCATAGCCTTATTTGTCCCTAGGCTTTAACCTAAGAGTCAGAAATGCCCCCAAAGGTATACCCACATCCGCCCGGCAGCTTTGCCAAATGGATGAATATTGCAGCTCTAACTCTGGACTCACCCTCTCGGGACACCGAATAGTCTGGAGTGAGCTAGTATACAGCAAGGCCAGCTACCTCATTTACTTCGAGCCGTGCACAGAGAAATCACAGAGGTCTTCGCTCAGATTCTAATATGGTGACCGCGGAACATTAAACCCAACCCTGTCCTCCCCAGCGGAGAATCCTGTGTGACACAACCTCGGTCACACGCCCATGAAGCTGGCTCTGGTAAGTTCATTTTCTCATCATGCACACCATCTAGTGGTGAAAGATCTAGAATTAAAAGAAAGAATATGAATGTGGCTCCCTAAGAAAAGCCACGCAGGAAACAAGGGCACCCTACCCTGATAACTGGTATAATCCAGTCTAGAAAACCTTGAGAAAGGGCACTATGAAGAGTTGACATTTGAGACCAAAAACTCACCAACAAGCCAGTTATACAGTGGGGGAGGGGGTCTGGACAGGTTCCTGGCTGTAACTCTCAACCAAGAACATTTTGCTTTCCATGGAACAGGTGGCAACATTTGGAGACATTTTTGCTTGTGACAACTTGATGTGAGAGGAGGTGGCATCATAACTGATATGTAATAATGGAGGTTTGAGATGTTCCTATACCTGCACAGGACACCCTCTCACCCAATAAAAAATGTCTCTCTTGCGGTGTCAATGGTGGTGAGGCTGAAATACTCCAGTATTTCTTCCTCTGCAAATCATGAGAGGAGTAAGAATTCAGTAGTTCGCCTTTCAAGTCCTTGGTCTTTATGGTAATACACCAGAAACCTACATTTCTAACATTAAGGGGAAATTTAAACTATGTTGTCGTAAGAATACTCGATGGAATAGTACACAGCCACCAAAAATAGTCCTAGAAAAAAATGTAGTGATATAAAAACATCTATGTGCTTATAACTTGAAAAACATGCTAGAAAAAAAGATTTACTGCTTTCATAAAGATGTTTATGTGTTTAGCAAAAGCTTGATATAGATCCTGAAAAGAGAACACAAAGGACTTCTGGTTGTTCTTTATGAGTGATAATATCCCTTTACTGTTTTGTGGTTTTTTTCAATACATTAAATTTTCAAGAGAAAGTGTATTCTTTTATCAAACCCAACACACAAAATCACATTTTCTTTGCTTAACAGTGTATGAGACACTCGACTTCCTCAGTCACCATATGGGGACCTGATGCAAATGAGAAAAAGCTGTGACATTCTGTGTGACTCATACAAGAAAGAAATCATCGTAGGATGATTTGAGCAGGACAATTAGTGAAATCTGAAATTTGCTAAAGTTGAAAAGTGGAAAAATGAGGGCAGAGTAGGTACCATCATGCTTTCTAGCTGAAGGTCAGCCTTCTGTAAAAGAAAAGTTGAAACCCAAATGACTATCACCATAAAAACTGCTGGTGGTACTTAACTGAGCAAATCGCATTCACAAAAAGAGCAGTTCGACAAGCCACAGATCTGAATGAAGTCTCCTGTGACTTTATTTTAACCAAGTGGACAGTTGCACTGAGACTGAGAAAATGGGTTCATCTATAAATCATGTCTATTTAGGAGAAGCACTTAGTTCAAACCTTGCTCTTGAGTCTACCAGTTAATGATTTTTTTAAAAAGTGCTACATATTTAGAAGGCATTATCAAATATATGGATCATTCAGAAAGCATAACATATATGGAACATATAATACATTTTAATATATAACGTATATGAGGTAGGTAACAAAAATCCATATTCCAGAGGGCTTAACTGACTGGAAACATGCAGACGGGCATGACAGCAGCAGAGGGGTCAGCAAACAATGCCATTCTTAAGTTCCCCAAATTGCATGCCCTCTAAAGCTCATTACACAAGCACAGGACGCTGGACACTGGCGAAAAGGAACTTAAATTTATAAGACAGAAGGAGATGGGGACATAAGTGATGTATATAGTTGACATACATATCTACAGTTGACAGCAATATTTACAATTGACCTGTGATAATTGTTTGTTCTGTCGACTCAAGTAAGAGATGCCCGACTGCTTGGCTTAGCACAGTTCTAGATGTGGCTGAATGGACTGAGTGCAGATATAAACCCCACCCAGGATGAGAGCAGCACCAACCAATAGGCTTGTGGTCTAAATAGACTTAAAGGCGGGGGGGGGGGGGGGGGCTCCAGGCCTCACCTGCTTCTCAGACGTTGTCTCCTGGCTTCAAACGCAGATGCTTCAGCCTCCTGATATGGATGCACAAGGGACTCTAAAGTGGGCTCCACACCTCTGACTTCTGACTGTATCCTTCAGGTCTCCAGTGCACAGACAGCTCTTCACACTCTTCCACAACATACCCTACTCTACTGTGAGCCTACCTTGTGAATACACTGACTGATACGGGACCCTATGAGGAAACAGGGTGGAATCAGTGTTAACTCAGTCACATTCTATGGCCCTAAAGTTGAAGATAATTTTCACTTTATCACCAAGCTCCTCTAAAGCTCTGGGTAAAAAAAGAACACACACTATCTTAGACATCCAAACACACCCTGCACTTTCCAGGGGAGGAGAGAGACAAGTCACCCTGGCAAGAACTGGCTTTGACGATCACCGGGGAACGTAAGTGTCATGCACAGAATAAGAACGTGACGATGATCAGCTAAGATCACTTGACACCTGTGCTGTGACAGGACAAAGGTCCTCCGCACCACAGTCATCGAGCCTCTCCTGGCTGACAACTCCAGTTACTGCTGTCTCTTTACGATTGACAACCAGCCAGCCCCACCTTATCTTTCTGACTCCTGGACAAAAGTTACCAAGATTTCTAATATCTTCATTGTCCCCATTCAGTGTCCCCCTCCTTCTAGCCACGGAGGGCTCACTTCGGCAGCCCATGTGCTTACTACACCCATGGAGCACAAGCCCAAATCCTCTATGAAGCCCTCTCAACTGCTCGCTGCAGGGGATGTAGTTCTGGGTGTGCAATTTTCCCTCACTGCAGCAAGGGAAATAAATCTAATTTGTTTGTCTACAGACTTATTTCCTGTGGCTCCTTGTGATAGGTTTCAACAACACAGCACTGTCCTCGTATTGATAACGTGCCCCAGTGTCAAATCATGGGTCTCAGTTTTGGGTATGAAAATATGATCTTCATAACTACTCTTTTCAACAGATACAGCCCCAATGTGAGGAAGAATCTCAATTCAAAATTACTGTCCACAGGGCCGGAGGGTTAGCTCAGTGGTTCTGGCGTAAGGTCCTGAGTTCAATCCCCGGTAACCACATACAATGCTGGGCATGGAGACTCACGCCCACCAGCAATCAATACCACATACCACAGTGCCAGGCGTGGTGGCTCACGCCTGTAATCCAGGCACTCAGGAGGCAGAGACAGGAGGACTGCTGAGTTCAAGGCTTGCCTGGGCTACATAGTGAGCTCAGAGCCAGCCTGAACTACAAAGCGAGACCCTGTCTCAAAAAAAAAAAAAAAAAAATTACTGTCCACAGTAATCAGGCCCACCAACCATCTAATTCTGTGAATTCTTAAAGTGCCCTTTACCCTCTGTTGTGACTGCCTGGGCACGAACAGAACCAGGGAGGTGTTGGTGGCCATGGAGACCACAGCTGTGGGTACTGCGGCTGGCAGCTAATAGTCTTGCGTTTCCTTAGAGTTCTATTACTTCACAACACAAAATAAAATATTCACTATAACCTATGATAGGTGATTTTTCAAGAGACATATTTCATAATCTTAAAAACAATCACTTATAACTGAAAAAACATCTTGTTATTATAAAAATCTATGTATATATAGTTCTAAAACTAAAAACCAATCCTTACAGATCAAGGTAAATCTAAAACTAACATATGAATGAAAATTATAACAAAAGAATAGACTTTGAACATATTTATGTGCCTAGATGTAGGTCATCTTACATACTTATTTCATCTCACCTATACATTCATCTTTCCAGAATAGTCCCGTTTTACAGATGAAGTAGAGGTTAAAGCTAACTGACTACCCCCCAGCACACAGAATTATAATGGCAAAATTGAGCTTCAAGACTCAGATGTCTATAACTCCAGACTCCAAGATTACCAGGTTGATTGTTTCTCTTAGATGGGGAAATAAAACAAACTGTCCTTAGAGAAATTATAAGATTTGATTACAGTAGAAGCAGTTTAAAACAAAACCCTAGAGTGCCACTTCAAAGAGTATTAGAGTATTAGAATTTCATTTTGCTACAACAAATTATTCTTGTCCTGCTTACAGGCAAAAGCTACTGAGGAAAAGTCACTGCTGCTGTCCTAATGCTGAATGCTCACCAAAGGCCCATGTGTTAAAGACGCAGGCCCAGAAGCCGCACCCCTGAGAAGTATGGGGTAAGCTTCTGGAAGTGAAGGCTGCTGGGAAGTCCTGAGTCAATGAGCTCTGTGGGAACCTAGTCTCTTCCTCTCCCTGTCTTTGCTTCCTGGCCCATGACATGAGCATTTTGCTTCGCCATGATGTGCTAGCTCATCAGAGGCCCACGTCATTGGGCCCACTCGATCCTGGGCTGCAGACGTCAAAATCATCCACCATATAAACATTTTCTTGGCATAAGCTAAGAGCTTCAGGTATCTTCTTATAGTAACAGAGAGTTAACTGAAAGTAAGCTTGCACAAATGTAGAATGTTCTATCAACACACATTTTTAAAACTAGTTGGTATATAAATCACCTGAATACACTTTCCAATTTTTTATAAATCTTTGAATTACTCTCTAAAGAAATAATGTATTGTGAACAAGGCATGTGTGAAGAGAATTTCCATGGGACAACACCACCTCCCTCCCAAATAAGTAAAACGTCCTTTAAAAGACACTTCCATTAGCAGTTCTTTTCTGAATAAAATAAAAGAGAGTAAATGGCACCTTGACTATTATTTAAGAAATAAAGTCAAAACACAGGAAATCTGTAATTCTAAACACATTTACAACTTCTTTCCTTTTTCACATTTCTTATCCAAACATACTTAGGAGTCCAACAGGCTTAAAAGAATTGAGGCAGCGTTGAGAACAAAGGTGAGGGAAATCTGGAAACAGTTTCAGTTGCTGCTCTCACCATATAATAATTTCAAACTGAATAACATATTTTTTAGAAGTTATAAAACTCATAAGTATAGGAAAAAACTAAAAAATTATTCTACCTTTTTTCATTGTAAATATGGCATTTTGGCTGGACATCTCAGGAATTAATCACTGTGCACAAAAAAAAAATGCCAAAAAAAAGTATGGAAAATTGACTTCTAAGAAAAACAAATACCAAATTAGTGCATTGGTTTTAGTCAGTGAAAGCCTGTGCTAAATACATTAAAAATATTAATATCTGTGTGCTCCGTGGACATGACTACTTATGTTTTAATCATTTCCTCCCTAAATTGGGGATAATTTTACAATATAAGATAGCCAACTACCATATTCAATCAATTTAAATGTTACGGATTATACATAAATATTGAAACAAAAAAACATTTTTTAGTGTGTATGTTTACTTCACATAATTTAGGAAAGATTTTTTTTTTAGTTGGGAAAAAGAAATAGATGTGAAAGGGTTTGATAGTCTGAATTATTTAAATGAAGTGCCAACAAGCCAGAAACAAAAAAACTCAGAATTGTATCAAATGCCTTTTACTAGATGAGTCCAGATCCGGATGACAGCGTAGAGGCACTTAATTAACATACCCAGGCGCTGAGCGCTCCTCTCCCTGCCACACCACCGCGTCTCCAGTCAGGAGAATGCAGCTTGCCCGGCCCGCCAGTGACGCCGCTGATAACTCGTCAGCTTCAGCCACAGATTTACAAGGGCGAGCAATGAAGAAAGCGTTGAGAGCAACTTGGAAAGGAAGCTTCTGCGCTCCTGGCGCCTGCTGTGCTACAGAACCGCCCGAAGTAACCATTCCTGTCGCTGGAGGGCAGAGCTCTGGTTTTCCTGCACAATATACCTCTTGGTAAAATGTTACCTCAGTGATTAATTCTCTGGAAAGTTCCTCTTCAAAATAAATGCCACGCACATTTCTAGAAATACAACACCCTCTAAGCAATGTGTTGCATTAAGCAAATACCAGAAATATTGAGGTATAAGGAAGGATTGAAACTAGGGTCTTAGAGGGAAGGTAGCAATATTTACCGCACATCTCAGCCAAAACTATGACACGGCGGGGGGGGGGGGGGCGGTGAAAGCAAATAATTCAGAGGAGGCTTTCACAGCTCAACGCCCTCACCACACACCTGCGCACACACGCACACTTTAGCTTTAGCAGCAGCTAAGTTAAATTTATTTCCTAATGATAACGGCCGACTTAAATTTTTTAAAGTGTTTAAAAGAGGGTACACTGCTTGAGGAGGCAAGTATATCAGCTACACTGTTTCAAGGAGAGGAGAAAAGGCCTCATAGGTATTCAAGGATAGAGTTCTGTGTTTAAGAAGGTCGCGTGGATTCAAGTGGCTTCAGTGTTTCCCAATAACCAGGTTCTCTTCCTGACATGACAAGAACCGTGTTCGCGGCCAGAGACGCAATCAAGCTGCAGCCGGGCGCCTCAGCGCGGTCTCTCCACGCTAGAACGCGGGCAGTGGGTGGATGTCACATTCAAACACCCTCCACAAGTCCTTTGTTCAACCAAGTCACCTCACAACGTCCTTCTCGGCGTGGTCTTCGCAGTCACAGCGGACGAGGTCCCCTGCTCCGGGGACATGTGACAGACGCGGACGCCTGCAGTGCTCTGGGAAACTCGGAGCTCCTCTTCCAAACACGCCAAGCACCGGCACTCCGGGCGGTAACGTTTCCGCGGTGAGGACGCGGATCGGAAGCGAGAGCGTGACCTGGACCCGCCACCCCGGCCGCTCACCCCGCGGAGTCTCCGCGCCATCTCGTCCGCGCTCCTGGGCTCCGCAGCAGTACGCAAGCTGGATCGCCTGTTGCCCGAACACCTTCCAGAGCTGAAACTCCTCCGCGGCTCTGGGGGACACACTGGGGCGTGCGGCTTCCCACGAGCAAGACTTGGTGACACGGTGCGCGGCGCCCTCACGGCCGCGCCTCTCGGCGCACCGACCCTGAACACAGAGAGGCTGCTGCCCTGGCCGGTGATCTGACCATCAGCGGGGGCGGCCGGCCCACCCCCTCCAGTCGCGGAGAAAGCAGCTCGCACGGGAGGTCCCGCTCCCGCAGACGCGCTCGGGCCAGCTGTGCCTCCCCGGCCGCCTCCCGGCTCCTTCAGCGCGTTCTGCGGGGCTGAGCCGCGCCGGGAAGCGGCGCCCGGAGACCGCGGAGCCGCCGGCACAGTCGGGGGTCCCCAGCGGCACGGAGCCTCCCACGGCCTCTCCAGGACTCACCCGGCGCGGCGGGGGGGGGGGGGGGGGCGAAAGCTCGTCCTGCCCCGAAGCGCACCTGCGGGGCCCGGGGCGCCCCGAGACCCCGCCCCGCGCCCGGCCCCACGCCTTACCTGCCCGCGGCGAGTCCGGCAGCCCCTTGACGGCCCCCGCGACGCGGCCCAGGAAAACTTTCCGAACTTCCTCGCAGGTGTGCGCGGCCTCGCCCCGGGGCGCCCCGAGCAGAGCCACGAGGAAGAGCCAGCGGACGCCCCCGCGCCGGCTGTGAGCGCCCATGGCCGGGCGGACGCGCCCCGGAGCTCGGCGGCGGGTTCCCGGGGCGCCCGGACCGGCTCCTCCCGCGAGCCGCGGCTGCCCCGCGCTTCCGGGGCTGAGACTCCAGACGGAGCGCTGCCAGCCGTCGCGCCCCGCCCGGGCGACAGGACGCTGCGCGGGAGAAAAAGTGCTGGAGCCGCGAGAGCTGCGAGCACCAGCCCGGTCGCCACTACCAACACCGCCACGCACCGCCCGGCTCAACTCGCCGCCGCCGGCCTGGGACGCGCCGCCCGCGCTCCTCGGGAAGCCACGCCCCCGACTGGTAAGCCACGCCCCCACCTGATCAGGTCCCGCCCCGCCCCGTGTCCTGGCTCTGGCTGCTGCGAGGCGGCGCACAGCGGCCGCCGCCGGAGAGCTCAGGGCTGTGCGAGGCCGGCGGGTCTCAGCAATTTCACAGAGCCCTCGCCCTCCCAGTCCATTCCGCGAGAAATCAGTACAGCGAGTCCTCGCCCTCCTAGTCCGTTCCGGCGTCTGATGAAAACAAAATGGATGAAGGGGGTGTGAGAGACAGAAATGAGAAACACTCTAGAAATCGAGTTGCTCTATACACAGGGGCTTGAGTTCAAAGGCCCTGAAATGGTCCCTGGACGGACACAGAAAGCGGCTGCTCCCCACCCCGCACCCCCCACCGCCCGAGAAGCCTGATAGCACTTAGGCTGAAACCGTGTATGAGAGTTATTTGGGGGTTTTGGTTCTGGGTTTTTTTGTTTTGTTTTGTTTTTGTGTTTTGGTACTGGGGATCACACTTAAGACCTCGCGCTTGCCAGGCAGGGGCTGTGCCGCCGAGCTAAATAGCCGATTTTTTAACTATTTTCTGTTATAATGTTGTACAACATGACAATTTTCTGCAAGAATTCGGAAGTCATAAGAACTGCAGTGCAACGTTACCCCGGGATTATTATCACAGCACAGCCCTGTTTTTCCTCGTGTCCCTCTGGCGTCACACCTCACCGCGGCACCGTGTGCCTGCGGAGGCCTCTCCGGGCTTTCCCGTCCTCAGGGAACGACTAAAGTAAAAATGCTCAGGGGACTTCCCACAAGGAAGACAGGAAAACAAAGACTGAGTCATTTGAAAATGAAGAAGTTCATCCATTTGCAGTTTACTGAAGGAATGTGTCAGAAACCTTGCACGGAGGCCAGAGCACCTTTTGTAAGTGCAGCTACTTAGGAGCATCAGCAGAGGCGCCTGTCATACCTGCCCACTGTCAGGGGCTTCATCTCCAACTGAGCTCTTGCTAAGAGATAGGAACAATCCTAAGTCTCAGCGAGGTGCCATGGGACTTTCTGTATGAGCATTTGACATCAAAGGCTGCACCTTCAGCAGGAGATGGCTTGCTCTAAAGTCACACCGGGCTATGGCTGGACACTGCTTGGGGGTGAAATAGAGCTCATTTCGCCTTTGACATCATCCATTCCCCAAAAATACTATGATTTTTTTTTTTCTTGGGAGCTCGCTTAATGGGCACAAAAAAACAAGTGTTTTTTGGTTTTTGTTTTTGTTTTTACTTCTATGCCTCATCCAAAGCTTTATATACGCATGCCAGAAAAACAAAAGAGCAAAAATCCTCTCCATGAGTGTCATCTGCTGTGACCCCGTCACGGAGACGGCTTGGAAATCAGCTGTAACTGCACGGAGAAACGTCAGCCACACGGTGCTTGTGTGCCAGACAAGCCTGGACGCATTCTATGGATTCCAGTTCACTCCCTTAAGGTTTATAACAACACTGCAAGGTGATCACTATTATTGTATTACAGGTGAGGAAACCGAGCCTAAGCAGCGTTGGAAATGAAACCAAAGCATCAGAATCCAGAAGCTGTGCCCCTCTGCCCTTTCTCACCACACGGAAGCACCTACCGTGCGGACAGCCCAGGAATGGCGAAGACTGTTCACTAATCTGTCATCCTTTTTACATGTAATGTGCATCATGTTATCTACAATTGCATTCTGGTAGAATCCCTTATATCTTAATACAAAGCTAATAAATTCTGTCGCAGGTTTTCTCAAAATTTCTTTATTCTTACTAAGACCTCTTGTCTCTGTGTTTACCACAGACTATTAGCAGATGAAGTCTCAGAGGACCTAAGCAGCTCGTTCCAAGTCTTCAAAACAGTTTATCACACAGAGAGAAAAATCACAAATGCAACTGCAAAGTGTTGATGGTTCAATAAAAACAAACCAAATAACAAACGTATTGAACACCTATTATGACCAAAAAAAAAAACTATGCTAGGCAGAAGAGGTCTTACAGAGGTACCAAGCCAGTTTTCTTCCTAGTGATTTTAGAATGTATTTAGACAAAACACTTAGGTGGGAAGTTATATATAGAAACAGAATAGATCTAGTAAAGAAAGTAACCTTACTGCTACCACAGTGGATGAGCCACAAGTGTCCTGCAGGACTTCTTTTGTTCTTGGTGCTTGTGCCACCCAGTGAAATAGTAGGCCTTCTGCACTTCAAAACAGGTTCCCATCGGGCGGGAGATTTAGCTCAGTGGTTCCAGCGCCTGCCTCTGCCTCGCCTCACCGCGCAAGCGCAAGGCCCTGAGTTTGACCCCGGTAACCACAAACAATGGTGGGCGTGGTGACTCACACCCCCCAGCAATCAACACCACATACCGCAGTGCGGGTGTGGTGGCTCACACCTGTAAACCCAGCACTCGGGAGACAGAGAGACAGGAGGATTGCTGAGTTCAAGCCTTGCCTGGCCTACATAGTGAACTCAGAGCCAGCCTGAACTACAAAGCGAGACTCTAAAAAAAAAAAAAAAAACAGGTTCCCGTCTTCTGCCAGTACTTTCCAAGTGAAGGGTACACTGTGGTGTATACTAATCTTTTGTTCACTGGACTCGTAAATACTATCAGTGAAGCTAGGGAGGACTTTCCGATATCTGATAGTCATAATGCCTCATGTTTTTAAAGCTAGTGAACCAACATTTATTGAATGTGTTTCGTGTAATAGGCCCTATGTCTTGCTTTCAAACCATCAATACCCTTAGTTAGATAGGAGACTCTTGAAAGTCATTATTTTAAAACACCTTAGTAATCACCCAAATGTTAAGCTTCCCTAATACTTCTAAATATCCGTTCGGTTTTTCAAATCAGGATCTTGTAAAGAGAAACAGACTCTACTGTGGCTTAAAACTGACCAATGAGGTCATTCAGCTCACCCTTGGAAGATGGTTTAGGAAACTTCTACACGAAATCAATAATAACAACCAATATTTATTAAGTATTTATAAGTATTATCTCCTTTAATATCTCAACATAGGATAACTACTACTGCACTACTAATGAGGATACAGAAATACAAAGAAGTTAAGTAACATTCCAGAAACCACAGCTCTGATAGCAATCTAGGCATGACAACTCTGGGCTCCCTGCCCACTGCCCTGCCCTACTTCTGATGAGCCAAACATTGGGCCTGGGACCTCTTGCACTCAAGGTACCATTTCCAAGTAAAAACCCCATCACTTACCAGTATCCACTGGCCAGGCTGCGGCCCCTTCCAGTACCTCTGCACATATCAGAGTTCTACTCACTCCTACGCTTTGGCCCCAGCAGACATTATACCAGGCCAACTGCTCGCATTAACATTCCACAGATTGTTTTGACATCTTCCAACCTCACCAGGTCTCAGCCCCTGACTGTGAGCCCTCCAGCTCCTGTGAGATGTGGCCCTAACCAGTAGGCAAGGATCTCTCTTGGGTAACGCCAAGTGTTGCGACTAATAAGCTGTTTTACTGTCTCATCTGCCCAGAAATGTAGTCTCCGCATCTCTTTTTACAGAAAAGCTTCCCTCCATCATCAGTGGGGTGAACAGAAAGTAGTCAGAATAAAAACTTCCTCCAGGTATGCACTGCCACCTGGTTATTTAAAAAAAGAAATCCTGACTATTACCTGGCCCCCTTTCTGTCTCTCAGCGGGGCTCTCACCTTCACTTCACTGATAAAGAGAGGCAAATTAAAAGTTAGCCCTTGCTGACCCTAGAATGAGTTTCTGCCACCAGGACCCCAGAAGGAAGTAGAAGGACCATCCTCTGAAGTTTCCACATGTGGAGACAGCAGTAACTATAAAGGGACTGAGCCAGGGAAAGATCATACAACAAATATCCTACCAATACTCAGATCCAGACACCCGTGGAAGTAAATATGCCGTCAGTGGGGAAGCTTTGATCACCAAACACACTTGCCAACAACTACTTTCTAAATATATAATGCAAATTTTCCAATTTGAAAATCCTCATCAGTACATCAGTAACACTGAATAATATCAATAACGGTGAAATACTTCACATGTACTTATGACATTATCTCAAAAGAGTTATGCTTCAAGTAAGAAACAATAGATCTGCTTTGCGAAAAACCTTAGGTAAATACTGTTCTCTAGCAGGGATGTAAGAGCATTTCATGTTTTATAGGTTTTATATTTATGATTTCTATTAAAAGGAATTTATTTCAGAACTTACTGAGAAATAAAATTATCAGTTGCTTTCATAAAAAAAGAACATTAGGAATATATTATGAAAAGAAACCAGCAACATTCAAAGAGCTTGTGGAAGTAAATGTTTTTAAATAATTTAATTCTGGTCTATAAATTATAAAAAGTCTTCAAAATTGCAGTACACCTAGGTGTGGTACTGTATACATGTAATTTCACACTTGGAAATGTGAGGCATTCGAGACAGCTTGGAACTATATTTTCCTATATAGTTCCACACTTGGAATTATAATTTCCACACTTGGAAATGTGAGGCATTCAAGGCCAGCTTGAACTATATAGGGAGACCCTGTCTCAAAAACCAAAAACAAAAAAAGAGTTGCAGTACCTGTGTACAAATTGCCACGTACTATATCAGAAATGAAAACAAAATGGTCTCATTTTTAAATATAGGTCTTGCACTGACATGACATTTGGTGTAAAACACACATGTGAAATTCAAATCCACCACTGACTCTGCCAGTATCTTCCAAAGGAAATATGGAAACAAATAAATTCAGCTGTTGCCTAACATGGACTACATAATATTGCTCCTCACATGAATGGTTTCTAGAAATTAAGAAAAAATCTTGTAGCATTTTACATCTATTTGATGCTAGTCATTCAATATGAGAACTAAGGTGCAGAGAGATTTTTCTGTCAAACAAACCAGGTGAGGCAAAGGGAGTCAACAACCCCCACCTGGGCCCGCTGAGCAGAGATGGCACCCCTGAACTTACTCACGGACGTGGCCCCCAACAGTACCCGCTTCTTGTTCATCCTATTACCTTTACCAGAACTGGTTTGGTTTGGTATGGTTTAGTTCAGTATAGTTTTGGCTTTGAGACAGGGTCTCCCTATGTAGTTCCGGCTGCCCTCGAACTCACTACTGTGTAGCCCACGGTGTTGTAAAACTTTCAGCAATCCTTCTGCTTCAGTCTCCCAAGTGCTGGGTGTTTATTTCTAAAGCAACAGTTGACTTTTAAACTTCCATTTGATCACTAGATTTTTGTATTATTTTTATAGTGTAAAATCAGCATCTGGTGAATAGTGTCAATAAATTCCTCAAAACCAGATTGTTATTTTTCAACTAAAGTTATTTATGGAGCATTGTATCACCTAGTCTTTGACTTTCAGAAAATCTATGATATCTGTTTCACTTCTTTTATATTTTCATAACAAAGATATAGTAGAAGTATCTCAACTTTAACACCTTTGCCAAATTTATCAGTGAATCTAAAGTTAAAGAATTATTCTGATTGTTTCCCCATAATACCTGATATAATATCTTAAACATTAAAATACTCAGGTAAAGTTAATTTAAAATTAGTCATAAAAATATTCTCCCAGATAAATACTCACTAAGTGTTCTTTTGCTATGGTAAGGCTAAGACCAGTTTGACACTCCCTTTATTACATAAAACAAGAGGAAAACACACTGCCCATATTATAGGATTTTCAGTGGGGATAACTGGAATGATATATTTTGTGTTTTGTGAAATTTTTAGTTCATATCACCCCTCAATCGATAGACATTCTTCCTTCCCCCTGGAAAAATATCTGTCATTAATCCACAATCTATCAGTAACATCCTAGATGTAATTAGGGTAATAAAGCATCTCCTCTAAATCAATGACTCAGAAGTAGAATCTTTTGCCCTTTTTATATTCCTCCACATTATTTTGCATTTATGCACCTATTAAATCATGTTTCTGAGTAACAGAAGAGAATAAGTCTTACATCTGAAACTGCTGTAGGCACAGGAGTGCCTAGTTTGGTCAAGGTCAAGAACTAAGTCATTTTTTTAAAAATGTAAGTCTTCTCTGAGCATAAGGAGCATGGAGAGCAAAGTTGGGATCCTAATTATGATCAGCTTCTTAAGATGCAAAATGTAGACACTCTTCTAATGATTAAACCTCTTAATTGAAAATTATTGCTGATTAATGAGAAGGAAGTTCTTCCAGAGGCTTTCACTGCTGGGTATCATTGTCATAATTGATCTTTAATTGTTCCATATAAAGATTTTTTTATCACACATTAATGTTTGCTACTTAGAAATAAGGTCCATGTGCGGAACTTATTCACTGTCCCTGGATGTGACATAACTTTACAGCTGTCTTTGAGATTTAATCAGTATTCGGGCTGACTCCTTGCATTTGTGTATGAAAAGTTACAAGCAGTTCGTGCTCTCAAGCAGAAAGAAGAAATCCTTTCCTCTGACCACTTGGAATTCTCTTCTTTACCCAGATTTTGAGAGAAAAGAAGATAGCCTTACCACTGGATATGCTTGTGAAAGTTTTCTGCAGTTCACAACTTTCTACTCCTGAAGATTGCAGTTCTGTCTGACCTCTTCAGAGGCCCTAGGTTTTACCATTCTCTCCTTTCTGCCTCTCTTTCCAAAAGATCTTATAATCACTGTCCCATCGTCCGTAAGTTACATAAGTCTCCAACCCGCTGGCTAACTGTTCCCATGGATCCGCTGAACCCAACATTCTTTCTTAAGGTCCCTCTGTTCTTCAGCTTTCTCGACGTTGTACTGTCCCGCTCATGGCTCACCAGCCTTTCTTTGTCTATTATTTTGCTTATCTTTCCCTTTCTTGCTGTTCTTTTTCTACAAAACTTTCCTAGAAGGTGTACTGGGTTGAACGGTGAATTCTCAAAATTTGTGTCCATATCCTCAGAATGTGACTATTTGAAAATAGGTCCTTTGTAATTAAATTAAGGATCTCAAGATTAAATAACTCTGGGTTTAAGGTGAACCCTGGTGTCCTTTTAAGAGGAAAGGAAATGGGAACAAAGTCAAGGTGATGTTGAGGAAGAAGAAAAGGCTGGACTGGACTGAGTTAGCTTCACCCCAGGAATGCCAAGGATTCCTGACAACCACCAGAAGCCAAGAAAGAAGTCTATGTTTGCCCTGCAATGTTCACAAGGAACCAGTTTTGCTAACTCCTGAACTGCAACCTCCTGCACACTTGTACTTTGAGAGAATAAATTTGTGTGTTAAGCCACCAAAGTGTGTTATACCGGCCCCAGGAAATGAATAGTGCAGGTTATTGGTTCTCTTATCTTCACTTCTAACATCTATGCTAAATAGCCACAGCTATTTCTGTCTACATCTACTTTCTCATTTATATCCTTTGCTTTTAAGTTTCTATTTTTACAAAGTGACTTTACCTTCTTTCCAATTCACACTCTACATCCTCCATTGATTAACTTACTAATTTGCCAAACATGATGCTGAGATCTGTCTGTTTTAATCAATAAAGTCATTCTTGCTGAATATACCTTCTGTGTCCCTTAATGTCTCTGTATAAAACAAATCACAGTTTATTCACCATTCTCTCACATTTGTCTTCTTATTTCAACTTTCCTATCCTTCCACTCATTAAACTTTCAGTCACCATACTGGTTCCCAGAAAGTGACCATCACCTTGAGCAGTGATGGCACCTTCAGGTGCTCTCCAAGACAACCAAGAGCACACTGAGGCACGCGTGCCATAGGTTCACGCCACTGACCCAGAGACTCATCCTCCATCTGGGGCCTGTGTCCCTTTGCATCAATCCCTTCCTGTACTCAAGGAAATCAAGCTACAGGAATGTCTCTTCAGGTACTGCTAAAGGAGAGCTGGAATCATATTTACTTAGCTTATTAAAATGCGAATTCCTGGGCCTCACCTAAAATTATATTCTTGATTTGCAATCTAAAACAATTTCAATAAAATGATTATGCAAGCTCCAGATGTAGACTCACTGAGTTTCCTTTCCTATGCTATAAATCCACTCTTTTCCTATTTAAACCCCATTTCTTCCACAGGAAGAAAAACCTACCTCTTGCTCTTCCTAAAATACATCTTCCTCGTTTATACTTTTAAGTCTCAGTGAAGCCTCCTCTCTACCTCTCTTTCCTTAAAGCCTTCACTCTCAGGTTTCTTACTTATAAAGAGGACATTTTCAGTTATGTAGCTCACACTATTTTCTTCCACTTCAGGATACATGTCACAAGTTATCATGCCACATACTATTTGTTGACTAAATACATACCATTATGTAGGTTATCACAGGATTATGCTTTGTTTCCTTAAGAAAATCTTAACCTGTCTCAGATCCCCCACAGGATCTAGCCCTCTATACCCCACTTGCACATTGAGTAAATTTGTACAGAAAAGATGCTGAAATGAAGGCTAGAAGTGGCACTTTAGAGAGCTTACCAAGGACTATAGGAGCCTAGGATATATACTGTCTTGTTAGACAGTAAATTAACATGATGAGTCTTTATTCCTGACTGTCTTCTACTTTAGCACAAGTAGGAAGGCTGTGATGATGTAATAGTTATACTGTTATATAAACATCTCATATTTAACCCTCAGGAACTTGATAGTAGACAGCTGAACTTGAACTATCAATTTTAAATCAGATCGCCTATACTTTACCACTGTATTAATTATTCTTAATACAACAAAACAGGGCTAACAACCTACTCAAATAATTATTATGTTGATAAAAGTATGAGTTAAAATCACACAAATATTTATTACATTCCAATATAAATCACACTGACAAATATCTATTCAGCATTACCAAGTACCATGCAAATCACAGTATTGATTACTTGGACAATGGGATATAAACTATGAAACTGAACACAAAATGATCTCCTTTGCCCTTTATAAAGAGGAAAGCTATGTATTCTGCAGAGAACTGTCTACAACACAAAGACTCTACTAAACACACATAGTTTATGTATCCTACCAATTTATCCTTTTAATTCAAATAAGTAAAAACACATAAGAGATTTTAAGAAACCTTCTCTACAATGAGAAAATAAAATAGGTTTTCTGACTATGTCTTGGTTGCTACCAATTACCTTATCTTTGCGGGGGCGAAATCATACTGAAAACCTCAGAATTCCAAATACACTCCCTGTATTCCATGTCTCTTATTTGGCTTCTCAGATATTACACAGACAAAAGCTGGAGACACAGTCACCCTCGAGCCCTATTGCCAGTCCTGTCCACCCATTTAACACAGTGAGTGTGTCCTCCGAATCAGAAAAGCATTACCTAACCTCTCGCTCAGACCAACCCCACTGGCTTCTTTATCAACTCTGTTTGCCCTGAATCACTTCATTGCTCAAACATCAAAGCACCTATATACTAGGCTCCATTCCAAGTACAAAACTGGAGACGTAGAACTGAATGAAACGCAGTCTTGTTCTCAAAAACAAACAAAAAAGGTACAATTCAGGAGACACAAAAACAAATAAGGACCATCAAGGGCTGAGAGGAGCCCTTGATGTGGGGCCCTGAGAGGAGCATACAGAGAAAGGCTGCCAGGGCTTCACTACACCTGAGGCTAAAGAACTAGGTGGCTTTTTTGTGTAGCAGCTTGGCTGTATCCTTAATATTGCAAAATGCAACTTAATTGAACAGAAATTTTAAAATGAAGCACAAATATCTCCTCACATTAACTATTGGTATCGGGGGAAATATTGAAAATAATGTGTTGGGAAGTACACACTCACGTCCCTGCCCCCATTCACTCATGGCTCTTATAAAAATAATCTATAGACCATGTCATTGATATGATGGAAGAGAATGCTATGAACAAAAATTATGTTTTTCAGAGTTGCCAAAAAATTGAGGATGTTTTGTTGGGAAAACCAGAGTTAAAAATGTCCATAGAAAATAATTTCACTTGCACTAAAAATTTCATTGAAAAGGGGAAAATAAAGGAACCCTAGCTGGTTATTTCTAGTTATTATTTCTTTTTACGATTTTGAATATTCTCCAAATTTACAGTTGTAATCTGAAAGTGCCATATACAAGTAAAATTCCATACTGTCCTTAAAGTCCAATCCACATACTCTTAACATCAGAGGAGAGAAAAGAAGAATATAAAAGGATTCGTGAAAGGGCGTTAAAAATGCCCTACCTTCAAGAGAGATTTTCAGATATTTCATAGGAACTCTCATTGCTCATTTTGCAGTTCAGTAAATTTTTATTAAATATGAATCTTTATAACTAAATTAATTAAGGCACCTTAGTGCCATGTGAGGATTTAAGTCAATGGGGCGGTGGTTACATACAGCACACTAAACCCTTAAGATTATTAAAAATCGGATGAAATCGCCCTCTATCTTCCGGCCGATGGCTTCTTGTGCTTCAAATGTCCTATGTCCTGTTCTCGTGGCCTTGATATCATCTGCCATCTCCCACTAAGGTGGCTGACAGCAAGTCAAGGAGGTTACACACAGAGAGCAAAAACAAGTCCTTGGCAACAGTTAATGGTGATTATATATATACAGCAAACCTGAAGGACTTTTTTTTTTTTTGAGACAGGGTCTCGCTTTGTAGTTCAGGCTGGCTCTGAGCTTACTATGTAGCCCAGGCAAGCCTTGAACTCAGCAATCCTCCTGCCTCTGCCTCCCGAGTGCTGGGATGGCAGGAGTGAGCCACCACGCCCAGCACTGTGGTATGTGGTAATGATTGCTGGTGGGTGTCAGTCTCCATGCCCAGCACTGTATGTGGTTACCAGGATCGAACTCAAGACCTTGCGCTTGCGAGGCAGGCACCGGAACCACTGAGCTAATCCTCCGGCCCCTGAATGACTATTTTTAAAAAGTAAAGAACAGGTAGGTGCCATTGGCATTTATGGTGTTTATGCTAATTTAGATACTACTGGATGTAAAATATTTTTCCTATTAATTTATTATATGACAAGAGCATCTTCACAAAACCCTTTGCAGTGATTTTTGTGTTAAGCATCTCAGAAAGAAAAGCACCTTTAATCACATTACCTCAAAGAGACAGAGTTGAGAGAGATGAGGAAAAAGAGGTAAAAATAAACAGCCTGTGGGTATAATAAAAATTTTCCTCCATTTTCAATAGTCACCCACTCTCAGTGCCCCAGATTCTCAGCTATGTGTTTTGTGAAGTCTCTTGTAGGAAGGGGCAGAGAGGGGCAGGGAGAGAGAGAGATTTGTTTTAAACAAACTCTCTTGAAAAACAATCAGCAGAAAAAGCTTAATTGCTCAAAACAAAGGCATTTACTTGCACTATTTATGTAAATTTGAAAGTATCACATACATAATTAGTTTTTAGTTTTCATATTTTAAATATATATAAAGTCATCACCCAACACAAATAATTCAAAATAAGATACAAAATTTTTATAATGAGATAGAAAATAAGTCTGGTTCTCCCACAGAATGGCAATGGGTGGTTTCGCCTCATGACTTGGCTAACACAGAAATTAAAACAGTCTCGAGTAATGTGTAAATCACTTTAGCATTTTTACACTCATTTACTCTTCTTGCTAATAGATAAAACTCCAGGTAAAAACTGTAGCAGTGTCTATGCAGTAAAACATATGTACACGTATTATTCTGAAGGTTTAAACTTTTTTCACTTACCACGAAGTCTTAATTAAATGTGGAAAACAAGGATCACATAAATTGAAATGTCATTTAAGAATTTATCTGCACTTAGTGGCCACCGTGTTCTGTTAGGAGAGTTCCACAGCCAACTAGCTGTGGCAAAAGGAAAAAGAAATGTACATCATCAGACAGTGTGTTAACCCTGCCTTCTGCTTAAACCCATCCATCTAGACCTATCTGCCCAATTCACTTCTCTCTAACCCTCTTCAAAATTTGAATCTGTCCATCTTCTACTCACCAAATAACCAGTCTTCCCAAGAGAAAGAAGAAAACCATCTTACTCAAATCCCTCACCTTATACCACAATGTTTCAGGCTGAATAACTGCCATTTTACTCTGTTATGTCACTGACACTAATTTGCTTTTAACAAGCACATCAATCTTTAGGCAGAAATGGGCCCTTATCTGTGGGTTTATTCTCCACAGCTTCAATTATCTGATCAACTATCATCCACAAGTATTGGAAAGAAAATTCCAGAATAAATGCATTCATATACCTAAAATACAGTCTGAATAGTACAATGAGATCATTCCCCTAGGCTACGGATCATACTGCTGTCCAGTTTATCCACACTGTCTATTCTGCTTACCTATCAGCCCCAGAATGCTGGTCCCATCACCTCAGAATTGTAGTGCTTGTCATAAGCATTCTGCTTTTTCCTTGATAACAATCCCAAAGTGTCAGAGTAGTGATCCTGGTAATTTGTCATATGCCAAGGAGGAACAAGAAAATGCTTCCTTCACATGAAGAGGTTTAAGTTCTCTTCAAGCAGAGAAAAACAAGTGTATGCTAAGGCTACTAAGATCTATGGTAAGGACGAATCTTTCATATGTGAAAGAAGGAATAAGAAATACGTGCTCATTTTACCACTATACCTCAACCTGCAGAAGTTACAGCTAAAGTACCTGGTAAATGCTTAGTTAAGATGGAAAGACATGAAGTTACAGGATCTATTCCTAAAGGTGGTTTCAGGCATTCGCTGGGGGTCTTAGAACATGTCACCCATGATAAGGGGGACTATAGTGTCATCAATTTTCCCTTCAGAAACATTCTGGAACTTATACTTCATGACTTTTAGTACCTTCAGCCTAATACAAGATTCAGCTATCCGTAGTCTACCCATTCTGCAGGACATTTGTGAGCTACAATATCAAAACTGTGTCCTTAAAGAATATAGATAGATTCAACTGTGTAAGTAAATGTAATAAAAGATCGCAGATATCTACACATTCTTGAACAGAAAGACATCATTGATTCCTTATACCTAGAGATAGAGAATTAAAATATGAAAACAGTGTGTTAACTATGTATACTGGCACCTTAAGTCACTCTAATAAAATCCATCGTGAAGCTAGTAGTTCCTACCTCCCTCTGGTTACTAGCCAGAAGGAGATCCGTGGCCAGATACGATCGATGTGATCAAATAAAAATCTCAGACACAGATTTACCCAAATATTTTTCTAGAAGTTGTTTTTGGAATTGTTACCAACTTAAGGTTTTCATTTCTTTTTCTTCCCCAGATCATTATTCTTGAATTAGACAACAGCAGATGGTACAGATTACTTGTTTCTCCAGATGTTCTAGATTTTTTAATGTGAAAACTGGTTTACAGATGAGAAAATAATAAACACTTTTAACTAGCTTCAGAAACGTGTTTAGTTTCTCTGCAGTTAAGGAACAAGTAGATTTTACTCTCCCAAAGTCAAAACTAGTGTGCTGTGCTCAACTTTGTAAATGCTTCATTTTTCTCCGCTGTCTCAATGTCACAACCTAATGCCTAGCACACTATAACTATGCAGTATATATTCTATGTAGATTTATAGACTAGCTATGCAATTAAAAGCTGGATTTCTTTTACCTTTATTGCAACAAAATGGGCCCTGTACAATAATAAATAAACTCAGGAGAGTAAGACAAGCCTGCATTTTTTGGAGACTGTATTTTCCAAAATGCTTTTTAGAGCCATATGCTTCAGTCTCTGTGCTTCTCCAGCACTTTCTTTGTGAAATACTCAGAGGTATTTATACTCTGAGCAAGACTGAGCCTGACTGTATCTTATTACTTTATCTGTATAAGTAAGAAACATTTTCAATGAAATATGTTACTATAACAACAACAAAAAATAAGCAAAGGTCTAATTTTAACTGACTTTATTTTGTTAAGTATTATAAAACTGATAAGAGAGGATGCTGGACATTTTACAGAATCCACGTATTCAACTAAAACGTGTAGGTTAGCTTTATTGTATAGTGGATTTATCTGTGGTAATGTAGCTGGCTTAATCCTCACCAAGCCCTGTAAGTTATTATAATTTTCTCCTTTTGAGATGGTACAGGATATATAGGAGTATATAGCTAGTGCAGGTTCAAAGACTAATCAATGGAGGTATCAAGACCAAACCTGAGCTAGTTTGACTCCAGAGGCCATTTATAGCCCAGGTGACAACTATGAAGGGTGGTACAAACATGGAGCATAGAAGACTTTGTGAATATTGAATAAAAGCATACATATGCTAAACTCTGGAAATGCAAGGGGAGGCAGAAATGGAAGTCAAGTGTGGGAGAAACTGTATAATTTGTCTGAAATACCAAGAAACCAATAGCTTAAGAGAGCCAAGAATTCATTCGTAATGCACAGCTTTAGAAATGCCTATGCCCCAGTACTAATATACAGCCCGCCGAGCTACATGTTTCATCTCCACTTCATCAAAGTTATGAACCAAGAAAAGAGTTCCAACTTTAGGAACAAAATTGGTGCAAAAATGCGGTTTCTTTTACTTTCCATTAAAGTTTTATATAACACATCTAATCTGAATAGAAGTGCTGTCCTTAGCTGCCTTAGATCTGAACTCACCAATTCAGTAGCCACTAGCCACCTGTGGCCACCAGACAGCTAAAATACTGCTAGTCAAAGTGAAGTACATTGCAGGTATAAAATACACACCAGATTGAGACTTAGTACCAAAACACAAAGCATAAAAAATATGCAATTCAGTAATTTCTTTATGTTTTAAATTTTATAAAATTTTCTGGCTGGGCGTGGTGGCTTATGCCTGTAATCCCAGTGCTCAGGAGGCAGAGGCAGGAGGATTGCTGAGTTCAAGGCTTGCCTGGGCTCCATAGTGAGCTCAGGGCCAGCCTGAACTGCAAAGCGAGATCCTGTCTCAAAAAAAGCAAAAAAAAAACAAAAAAAACAACTTTTCTGTGGAACTCTGGATGGAACTCCAGTAATTTTTACTTTATATTGACATGATAAAACAAACTGTATATTGAGTTAAAGTATGTTATTTATATTGACCACTCATTCCTTTTAAGTCTTCTAAAATGTAACTACTAGGAATTCAAAGCTGAAAAATGCCATTCACATTACCTTTTGCTGGAATACTTCTGATCTTTTAATATACTTAGTGATGAGTATACTAATAAGTATTCACACTCTATTATACAGATTAAAGCATGTTAATGTTAGAACCTGTCTTCTAATTTCTTATCTGATAACTTTTTTCTGATAACATACAAATTATTTGTTCAAGTGCAAGTTTTTAAATGATGTTCTGAATGGTTTAATGTGAGCCATCTCATTCTGGCACCACGCTTATAAGACAGTTGCAAAGCATTGGAGCCACCAACTGTTCAAAAGTGGCAATACCCAGCTCTCTGAGGTTCATAGGACAAGAGGAAGTCAGGGAGAAACAGTTCTATAACAGGAAACATGCTGAAAACATTATGCAGACAATATGTATGATTTCTATGTTAAATTAATGTGGTTTGTCCATCAAAGAAAAATAAATTGGTTCACATTTCAGTAAGCTCGATTTGGAAAATAAATAGAAATGCTTCATAAGCATTTGAATATTCATATGAAAAATTGTAAAAGACGGAATTCTGATAAATATTGATTTGTGCATAGTCATGCTGTTTGAAAAGGAAGTAACAATAGCTAGTGCAGCAGTAAATAAGGCATATTAATGCATAATTTTAAAAGGAGATGCTTGTAAATGTTGAAAGCTTTTTTAGTTTTTAAAAATGTATGCAGATGTCTATGGGATATAGCTCTCCAGAGCCTGTGTGTGTGTGTCTGTGTGTGTGCGTGTGTCTGTGTGTGTGTCTATGTATTACTGAGGACTAAACTTAGGGGCTTCTCAAAGAGCTATTTCCTATGTTTTTTAAATTTTTGAGACAGGGTGAAAAAGTTGCCCAAATTGGCCTCAAATTTACATTTCTCTTTTTTGGTATTAGGATCAAACACAGGACCTTGCACTTACCAGGCAGGCACTGTGCCATTAAACTAAACCACAGGCCCCTGAAATTTAGAATCCTCTCGCTTTAGCCTCCCAGACTGCTGCGATGACAGCATGAGCCACCACACCCAGGGACCCACAGCCTTTTCACATGGACTAGTGTCACGGGTGACAGTTACAGCTAAATTTTTCCTAACTTCTGGTGGGTGCTTTATTCGGGTCTAGGCAGCTGCTCTCTGTGGCAGCTGAGACCTTACTGGGCACTCTTGAATCCCACCAGGGACTCAGGCTACCTTGTCAGGTGTGGTGAAAGAAATGTTCAGGCTTGCTTAGCCTAAAGAATAAAATGATGTGTGTATTCTGCCCAGGACTGAAAAACAGTCGGAACAAATTTAGCCAACTTAAATCTTCAAATGTTCCACCTTAGGACATAGTTTCAACAACAGAATTCAGTTCATGTGGTTTGTCTTTCACAGTGTTTAACAAGTCCAGATAGAATGCCATACCTCATAGGGAGAATCTTCTACAAAGAAGGATAGACCGTTACTTTGATCTGTGATGGCTGTGGACAAAGAGAAACCTGAAACTTGCTAGTTTGACTCAGCTAGAAATTATTGCCAAAGACTAATATTATTTTCTGTTAACAAACGAACTTTAGGGATCTGGTGTCACGTGAGGAAAAAATGTTCCAATTGCTGTGCTGAGAACACATCAAAGTCACACATGATTTGTGCTGGAGAGGGCTTTAGAGGAGGTCACAAGAAGAGGCAACTTGACTTCACAAGGCTATATAGGAGAGAGACATTGTATGAGTTCATTTTATGTTGCTACAGCAAAATACCTAAGGGGAAATTATGAAGAGAAAGGAATTTAGCCTCTTGGTGGCCAAAGAGCATGGCACTGCCATTGGGTCAGCTCCAGGGAGGGCCACCTCCCAATCTGGCAGATCGCACCATGGTGGCAGCCCCTGCAAGAAGAGGTCGTATGCATGGTAGGAACAAGAGACTCAGAGAACAACCAACTCGTGAAAACTGACTCGGGTCCTGCAGTAACTAAGCAAGTGCGCCTCCAGGGGGCGTCTCCCATGGTTACTCACCTTCCACTAGGCCCCACCTGTAAGATTCTACTCCCCCAGCACTTTCATACTGGGAACCAAGGTTTTTTTGGTTTTGTTTTGTGAGACAGAGTCTCACTTTGCAGTTCAGGCTTGCCCTGAGCTCATTATGGGGCCCAGGGAAGCCTCGAACTCACAGCAATCCTCCTGCTTCCACCTCCTGAGTGCTGGGATTACAGGTATGAGCCACCATGCCTGGCATTGTGGTGTGTGGTACCGGGGATCGAATTTAGGATCTTGCACTTGCAAGGTAGATGTCAGAACCACTGAGCTAAATCCCCGCCCCTGGGGACCAAGTTTTTGCACATGAAATTTTGGGAGACACATTCGAACCAGACTGTTCATAAACTTTGTGTTTGTAGACTTAGCCTATCTTTACTTTGAAGCATATAGACCTTCGGGAAAAGAGAAGAATTTTAACATTTAAAGAGCTTTTTTTTTTTTTTTTTTTCATTTTTATGAAGACTCTATACTCTTCTTTTTTGCTTTGTGGACACAGATCAAGCTTCTTAGAAATACAACATTTTAGGTCTTCTGCTTCTGGCCTGAAGAATGTGATAAATCTTCCATCAGAAAATTCTTAGAATTACCAGATTTTTGATCTATACACCAAAAATCAGTTTCTTAAATCTCAAATCAGACCCAAAATTTGAATCTAATTTAAAATATTTTAGAAGCCTATTTGAAATATCATTTCATAGTGAAATGCTTATGACATAATTATACACTAAGGATGATTTTGATAACATTAGCTTATGGGTAACCAATACATGTAAAAGTTTTCCAGTCTATCATATGTTACCATTAATGTGGAAGAATAAGAATGTTAAATGTGAGAGACAAAATGGCCACTTTGTGTTAAACAGAGGAAGTAGAAGAATGAATTCTTCCCTAATGAAAATTATAGACTATTTGTAGAGGCAGGACTTCAGGAAATGGCACAGGAATGAAAGCTATGCAATGGGTAATGGGGTCAAACTTTGTAGTGAATACCAACTGGTTGAAGAACTCTTGATATAGCAGGGCAGTATCTCTCTAAAAAGGAGGGAGCCTCAGAAAGGCTTTGAAGTATAATGTAAATTGGACAAACAGAAAAGAAAAAGACATTCCAGGAAATGGGAGAAAAATGAGAGAAGATAGAAGAACATAAATTTTCTCTGATTTTACTTTTCACAAATCAGAAACATAAGATAATGAGAAACAAAAGTCTGGCTAGATAGGAGTGGTGTACTGAGAACAGCAAATAATAACAGCCGCAACACTGAATGATCTCAGCTGAAATGATTTACCAATGAGTGCAAAATCTGTGCAATTTCCACATTTAATATTTTAAAGTAGGTTGAAAATATTAAAGTAGAAAATCAGTGTCCCAAAGTATTAAACTTTGGCCATGATGACAGGAACGTGATTAGTTCTTTGTCAAATAGAACACATCCTGAACATATACCATGTACAAGATTCTATTCACAACACCAGAAAAATATGTTTAAAAAAAAAGAAGAAAACCCTTCTTTTCTGAAGAATTCATAGACCTACTGGAAAGATTAACACATAAATAGGCATTATTTCTTTTTCAGAAAGGAGGAAATTTATTTCAAGAGACAAAGTTTTAGTTTTTTACTCTTTTTCTTCTTTCTTTCCTTTTCATTTGTTATTCTCTTTCTTCCATTTGCTTTACCTCTTGTTCTCTTTTTCTTCTTTGATTTTCTTTTCTCAGTACTTGCATCAAGTAGAACATTAAGTTGTAAGAAGGAAACTTTAGCAACAAAATGTGTAGTACTGGGCCAGAGATTTAGCTCAGTGGTTCTGGTGCCTGCCTAGCAAGCTCAAGTTCCCTGGTTCGATTCCTGGTAACCTCATACAGTAATACCTGGGCGTGGTGGCTCATGCCCACCAGTAATCAGTACCACATACCACAAATGCCAGGCATGATGGCTCATGCCTGTAATCCCAGCACTCAGGAGGCAGAGGCAGGAGGATTGCTGAGTTTGAGGCTTGCCTGGGCTACATAGTGAGCCCGGGACCAGCCTAAAGTACAAAGTGAGACCGTCTTAAAAAAAAAAAAATGTGTAGTAGTAACAATGTTCACGGCATATGTTAAAGCAAATTTTCAATCAGATATTTTTTGTAACAACCTAATCTAGATTTGAGGAAATAATACTTCTATATCCACTATATCCTTCTATATTTTGACTTCTATAAGTCAAAATTACAGAAAGTAACTCTTAGGCCATACCATTATTGATATTAGAAGAATAAATGTGGCCTTTAGAAATTCATTCTCATTATTTGTTGCCAAAATACTTCATATAGCAAAAGCCAACACTGTTTTAAAAACACCCACTTTCTAGGATATTATGTATTAGTATATAAGTAACAATATTAATTTAATCATTAAGGAGACAATAAGGTATTTACTTTCCTGGAGTCAATATTGTAAAGTCAATACTAAAGATAGTTACTTTTCATAAATCAGAAGCATGGATCATATTCAAGAACAGTATTTGTTACAGGAGTTTGACATTAGATAAGACTACCAATTTACCATTTTGGTATCACAGAAAAAGATTTCTCCTATATTTCCCACAAACCAACTATCCTCTTATATGTATATAGGAAATTCCTAAGAGTATGAAAGGAAAAATATTATATTGTCTTTCTAAGTACCTGATTCTAGACTGTGACTTTACAAATACTTGTTTAATAAAATGTTGTTAAAATATTTCATCTGAATTGTCATTTTATGTGCAAATAAAGTATAATAACAAATTCTAATACATAAATAATTTGCAATTTAATTTGTTATTGTCTGTCATTTCTCTTTTCCCATTCCAGTAGGATGAATTAGTATCAGTGCAGTCAGTTCCTGATTTCTGTCCAGGGTGAGGTTTTCCCTCGTGTCTGTTTGGTTTTAATCTCCAGGTAAACTCCTTGTGCCCTCGACCTTGTGGAAGCGAGCCATTCCCCATTCAGTAACCCCAACCAAAAACCACGTCTTCCCTTAAGTAGAGCCCCCAGGGCTCTTTTGTCAACTTCTGATCATTCTGCCGAGATCTGGCAGGCAGGTTCCCACAGGTATAACTAAATGTGAGTGGCACGATCCTCACTTCCCACAAAGAAACTATTCTGTTCATAGTGATCGAGTAGGAAAAGCGGGGACCTGTCCACAGTCCACCTGCAAAACCCTGTCCTTCCTCTCATGGATGGGAACCAGCGTACTGAAACGTGTGACATAAGGATTATGATCAAAACGAAAATTAATTTATTATAGCTATGATAATTTCTTATCAGAGTTTTCCAATTCACTTCACTTGTGCTTTCTTCTTTCTCCGTGAAGAATAATTGGACAGGGTCATGATAATGTGCTCAGTCTCAGAGAACAAAATACTTTAATTACTATTAATAGTAATTTTAAACTCTGAAATATTCAGCATGAACATGTAGGCTTAATTTAACTTCAAGCATTGTTTTATCCTAAGCGGGGCATTTCTGTCTCTTTGTGTCTGTCTCTGGGGGGCAGTGGGTGGGGTTGGGCATGTCAGTCTTTCTCCTCTCTCCTCACACCTTGCGTCTCCCCAGAGACTCCTTCAGTTCTTTGGCTCAGGAAGGAAAAGAGATCTCTGCTCCTGATGATCTTCTGACATTCATTCAGTAGTCATAGTTCTGACAGACTCAAAGAGAGAAAACACGGGCTCTTACACCTACAGTTTTTTTTTTTGCTTTTTGGAGACAGGGTCTCGCTTTGTAGTTCAGGCTGGCCCTGAGCTCACTATGGTGCCCAGGCAAGCCGCCGCGAAATCAGCAATCCTCCTGTCTCTGCCTCCCGAGTGCTGGGATTACAGGCGTGAGCCACCATGTCCGGCATTGTCACCTACAGTTTTTGCACCACTGATGGATCGGTGTCAACCATGCACCACAGTAAGAACATGAAATATGAGGCGTGTTACAGTGGTCGTCTTTGGAAAACACACTCTTCTATGATCCAAATTACCAAGCAGCAGTGGCAAAGACAGACTTATCCCACGTTGGGAAAAGGTGCAAGTGAGGCAGTGAATAGTGATTCTAGATCTTAAGCCACATTCGGCTACCAGGAACAGCATGGCCTGCCTTTCTAGTCCTCAGGCTGAAATATCGTAGATAATTTTGCTTCCCGTTTGCTCTTGTCTAAGGGGACCTTAGAAGTAAGGCCTCATCCTTGGCACTTCTCTTTATAGGTCTTGGTCCTTGAGAAACAACTATGTGCAATTGAGAGAATTAGTTATCAGATGACCTAAAGTCTGAGTTACTGGTCACTTACTGTCTTCACGGGTTTCCCAATTAGAATGATGCTCCATGGTCTTGTCTGTCCTCAGATAGACTCATTGCCTTTTTGCTCCTTGCAATCCTGGTGAACTCTATCCTAGTGCCCTGTGTCATTTCCCTTTTACTTTTCAATTAGCACATCTGTAGCGTATAATGACTCCATTAATTGTAGGGAGTAGATACATGCACATATCTTCTTTATTCATATTTCCCTATCCCCTCACCCACTTCTCCCTTCCTGTTTACAAAAGATCTACCTTCGTGTTTATTATCTATCTTTTCTTTTGTTCTGTATTCATATTTTAGGTTTCTCATATAAAAATAGTTATGTGGGATTTAAGCTTGTGTGTCCACTTTATTTAATATTATGGTCTCACAGTGTACCAATTTTCTTACAACTTGTTTAAATGCATCCTCCTTTTTGGTAGAGCAATGCTCACTGTGTACAGCCACCCTTTGCCTGATCTATTCATCTGTAGATGGATGAGTTGTGGTGGTATAAACATGAGTATGTGTGTATTGCCATCATTTGGTATCTTTTAACTCTTTGGGGAAGATACCTAGAAGAGGAAATGAAATTTCTAGTTTTAGTTTTTTTGGGGAATCTTCACACTGATTTCCATAGTGACTGTGTCAGCTACACTCTTGCCAACCATGCAGACGGGTGACTTTTCATTTGTTTTATTGGAAGGAAGAAGCCAAGATGTTTCTCCCCCTGCCATTGCTAGCGTCTTTGAGCAGTGACTGTATTTCCTTGACTGTCACGTGGGTTTCAGAGACATTTCATTCTTTGTTACTCCAGTGTAGGAAGGTGGTGCCCACCTTCTGTTGCTAATCACTGGGTTGACACATCATGTTGTTGACTTACCTCAACTTTCCTTTTTACTTTATTAATATTTAGGTCACTGTTATTCTATCCCTCTTACAGGCTTTGTACATTTATAGTTGAATCTACAAACTTATAAATTAAGTTTATGGAGCGCCCTCTAATCTAAAAAGTGACTTTTCCCATTTAAATTTAATTTGATAGTTTATTAAATTATTTACTTTCACAGAAGTATTTATTGAATACTTTTTTTTTTTTTTTGAGGTAGGGTCTCGCTTTTGTAGTTCAGGCTGGCTCTGAGCTCACTATGTAGTCCAGGCAAGCCTCGAACTCAGCAATCCTCCTGTTTCTGCCTCCCGAGTGCTGGGATTACAGGTGTGAGCCACCACGCCCGGCTTGAATACTTTTTATCAGCTATGCAGTCAATGAATCATTCAGTTCTCACAACTCAATGAAGTAGGAAATCACTCCCTCTGGATCGTGAGAAAACTGAGGCTCACATAAATTGTTTAAGTAGCTTGTTCAGGGTTTGATTCTTCATTATTCTTTCCACAATACTACACTATGCCACAACATAGTTTATTCTTGCTCACTGGTCTTTATCTTTAATTGAAATTGACCAATTTAATATTTAGTATCTCGTGTTTTTACTAAGCTCCCTCAAACTCCTTGTTTCATTCATAAGTATTTTTTTCTATCCTCTGATAAATCTAATATTTTGGCTCAATATTAGCACTAAAAGAATTTAACTAATACATGAAGAGGGGGAAATAAAGTATAGGTAGATTTGATCAGATTACCAATATTAATTTTTCACCATTTGTGTATTAGTATATTGTAGAAATTTATTCATAAAAAACATTATCAGCATTGAAATAAACCTACTTGCTTACATAGCAGGCTTTACATAGAAAAAATTATATTGAAATCAAGTCTTCACTATTATAACCATATTAATGTCACAAAAGTGTTTCATCATAATTTAATGGTTTAGTTGAAGCTATATTTGCAAAGAGAAATGTAAATAGCATGAAAGCTATTTTGGTATTATTGAAACTTGTTTGCAAACCCAGGAACACACATTCTTTTTGTATACTTCATTACACATAGGCAAACGATGACAATTTAAGTTCCTTTTAGAGAAAATGAAGATATTTTAAAAAATGATTGAGTGTGAAGACAGAAGCCAAAAATATCTGAAAGGCTGAAAGTGAAAATAACAGAAATGTCTAGGCAAGACTCTAAAATGTTCTCCAATATTTCCTGTCCTAGGTATATATAGCTTACATAATCATCAGGACTATGAACTTATTCTATTCCATCATTATACTGTGATATAAAACTGCTAACATCGAGACAGGGAGATCCTCTTGCATCATGCATCTTGTATCTGGACAAAACTCCATAGTCTCATGGGATTAAACCTTGATTATATCTAGCATCTTTGTCCTCCAGAAACAAGTGTATTAGCAGATAATAACTCAAGATACTGGACGCTATCCTCAATATTTTCTCCCCAACTCCAAATCATTTCCATAAATGTGTCATAGCCAATAAAAATGAATATTATTTATAATAATTTATCTCTCTAGTTGTTTTATTTATTGCTTAATAAGTGAATTTGAATTTTTGATCTATTTGCAAAAGGCAATTTATAAATATCCAAAAACCACAAGCATAATCACAAAAACCTACAATGTTGTTAAATCCTAGGCTTTAATAGTATTAAACTGTTTGGATAAATGGAAGTCTTGAAAAAGTTTTTAAAAGTAAACTAGTGGCTTATGAATATATAAAATCTGAGAGATGTGTTTCACTGGTAGGCAAGCTACTTGCCTTTATCTCATTACTGCGGTAATGAAGTTTGAGCAGTTTATTCAGGCAGTGAAGTTAACCGTATTAATAAAAACATGCTGTTCCAGCATCACATTTCTGTTTTCAATGTGTGCCAAGTTTTACTGGTTTGTTCCAGCCTTGGCATCTTGAAG